>CM023954.1:29594532-29608374 GCA_013407115.1 Glycine latifolia
CAGTGTACACAACGTTCTTAATAATATTTTATTTTTAAATATAAAACTTATTTAATAAATTAATTTTTATTCCAATTATCTAAATCAGTAAAGTTAAATTATTTATATAAATTAACTTATTTAATTTACACAAATTACCCATTTTTTTAATATCTAAATTATTTTTAACTAATTATTTAAATCAATACAATGTTAATATTTTAATTATTTTTAGATAATTTACATGTTAATATAAATCTACTTAATTTGTATAAATTACATAAAATAATTCATTTAAATAATTTATATATTAATTTATGTTATTTAATTTTTTAATTAGTCATAAAAAATTAATTTAGAAATTTTTATAATTAGATTAAAAAAATTAATAACTTGTGATAGTACTTAACAAATATTGTTTATTGTATTGTTCAAGGAAACAAATGACTTAATGGATTATTCTTTTATTATTGTCTAAAAGGTCATGGGTTGAAGCCCACTAAGACACTTTTTTTTCTCACTCAATTTAACTCCTTGTTACATAAGAATCATTTGAGCAGTTTACCTAAGTGTTATGGATCAACTAACTAGAGGACAGGACTAAATATCTTGATTGGAAAATATGGAACCAAAATTATGGATTAATCATTATAGAGACACCAAAAGTACATTTTAGCCAAAATAATAATAAGGTAAATGTAATGGAATGAAAAATAGATATAGTGTGATCGAATCTATGATTAAGTGTTACACTAACCAGTAGTTTAATTACTTTATAAGTTAATTTACCATTTTACTATAGAGGATCTACACTCTAAAATATTAGGATTTTTATCTTTCTTTTTACACTTAATTACTTTTTGGGTCTCACTATGATGAAGCATCTCCAAACTGAAACACCAGTGAACAAGTAATTTTTACCTATAATAGCAAGTCATCAATAAGCTATCCAAAAAATTAAATTTTGCTTATTAATATTTTTATCTTTCCTCATTCTTCTTCTCCTCCATGACAACATCTGCTTATACTATTTATGTTTCTTCCCTTTCTAGAGCAACATCTTCCAATCTAAGTCACTAGTGAGCCACCCGTGTAATGCACAAAAATGTATACATTGACAACATTTGTAAGAGTGTTTTAAAATAATTTCTAATTAACATATAAGTAATTATGTTTTTATTCATTACATTAGATATTTAAATGAATGATTCTAAAATAATTAAATATACTAATGATATAATTTAATCAATAATTAATATAATAACTAAATGGATAAAATCCCATCAATTTTGAAATTTATTTGGGTATTACAAATACAAATAAAAAAGAACAACTTTTTCTCTTTTTTTAACCACTGTTTTTAAAAATGAGATCAAAAATGGGTACTATAAAAAACTATTTTGTACCTTAATTATAACAACTTAACTATATTATCACCAAATTACATTTTACATACTATAAAAATAAAAGTGATTGAATGATATAACAACTTAACAATTAGAAGAGATCCAATGAATGTGATAGTTTGGAAAAAAGTTATAAATTTAAAACATTTATTGCTATCAACTAAATTAATAACTTTCTTTAATGTTGATGTATTAGATAATTAGGTCTTATAAATAGGCATGGCAACGGGACCCGAACCCGTGGGAACCCACCCCGATTTTAATGGGGAAAAACTAAGTTTACGGTTCGGGTTCGGATTTTCCCTGCAGCATAAATTCGAGGATGGGGGCGGGTTTGGTATTGATGATACCCACCCCACCCCCACCCCCAACTCCGCCATACTAAATTACAAAAATATCCTTATAAATATATAAGACGAAAACCTGAAACCCTCACCCTCACCCTCACTTCTCACTTTTTAGTTCCCATTTGGCCATTTCTGGTTCTCGAGGGTAGCTTCTCTCTCACACGACTCACTCATGCGCCACCATCACTCACCATTGTCACGTACCGCCAGTAACTTCTCTTACTCATAACTTCTCTTACGACCTGGTAGCTTATCTTTGTCGTTGCTATGGTTGTGGCTTTTACAGCAACCACCGTGGGTTTCTTCTGCAGTGGCTTCAATGGGGGTTTCTTGTTGTAAATAGGCATAGATCTGGGTACAATTTCTCTGGGGCCTGTAGTTCCGTTTACGATTGTCGCTCTCCTTATGGTGTCATCTTACAAGTATGCTTGTTTGTTTGTGAATTAGAATTGTATTTGCTGTAGTTATATATATATACACACACTATTTTTCAGTTGCTAAGGAGATCAATTAAATTGCCATTGTTTATTGGTGTAGGTTTGTGTATGTGAGATAGGAGGATCTCTTTTTCTCGTAGCTCACAGTGCAGGAGACGCTGTCTCTTGCTACAGAACTCCAACTTCCTAACATATCTTCTACGGAAGAGAGGGATGAATTCGTGAACAATCTCCTTTTCAAACTAGGGTTAGTGAGTTGTATACCAGAACTTGTGTTAGTGGCAAAGTAGCTACTGCTAGTATGTTGGAATATAGGAATAGTTACTACAATCCTTTATATTTTCCTTGAAGAATCAATTTCAATTCATCCATTCTGATCAACTACAACTGCAATTTGTATTGTACATAATTACTTTCAGCTTTCTTGTTCAAGTAAGTTTTATCCTTTTTATTTTTGTATTCTTTACATATAATTTTAAGTTTTTCTTTTTCTTCCTCTTGTGAAATCTAAGTTTTGTGGCATATAAGAAGTATCACTGTGAACCAAGTAGCAAAATAGGTGCTTCCGTTTTTAGCACCATTGCTTATTTTATTTATGTTCCAGCGATAGTGAATATATATGTGGTAGAAATTGTTAATTTGATTGAATATAAATATATATATATAGTGATAGGGTTGAATATAACAAGAATAACTTGGGTGACTTGTCTTTGGATACTTCTAGTAGGGAGTTGAAAGAGAGTATGTGTCAGAATTACTCTGTTATGAACTATACCAAGCATTTCTTTGTTAATGATCAAATGTTCATTGTACAAGTTGGATGCATCTACCATGATTATCTGAAAGCAAGCATTTTTATTGTTAACTGTCGTTTCCTAATTTTCTATTGCAGTCTTGTTAATTTTCCAGTGATATTTTGTTTCAGTGTGCATTGAAGGAGAAGGATTTTCAATTGACTTGCTTTCCTTTGTATTCATGTTTATGTTATGTGATGCTGAATTGTTGATGATAGTTTTACTAAGCTCTTCCTTTAGATATATTTTGCATCACACCACCCAAACATGTTTATTACATGAAAGTTATATTATTTTCTATTTTTTTTAATTTTAATTAAATAGCGGGGGCGAGGCGGGGAAACACGACCCCCAGGGGCGGGGATGGGTATGATTTTTGAACCCTGATGGGGGATCGGGAGCGGGGTCGAGGATGGGTTTTAAAGTCGGGACGGGGATGGGAAAGACAATACCCGCTCTCGCCCCGCCCCGCCCTGTTGCCATACCTACTTATAAATAGGAACGAAGAATATCTTTTTAATTCATATCATTTATTGTAAAGTAATTAATGATATTTTTTATGGAAAAATAATTAATAATAAAGACAGCTTGAAAAGAATCTTATAAAAAAGAATAAACAAATCTAAAAACCACAATATTATATTTAAGAATAGACGTAATATTACCATTCTTAAATTTGCACGCTACATTTGCCAATTTTTCAATATGGAGAGTTTAGCCGAGATTGCCTTAGGGATTTCGGGCACAAATGCAACTGTAGTCGTGAATGTCATGCATTCTATCCAAGCTAATGATGATCGTTCGGAGATTATTAGAGTGTCACATTAAGTATTTGATAAACGTCAACTTTATGTTATTAATTATATCCATTAATGGACTCTAACCAAATGAGGAAACTTGGCAAGTATGGTGGAGTTCATAGGCCACTTTATGAGGTTATGCAGACAAAAAATCCATTTATATGTGATAACTTTAACACTCATTCAACTGGTAAATGAAATCATTATAATGGGTCAGCTAAGTTAATGTATGTCATTCTTTTGACGTAGATACCACACACGCAACTTTTATTACATTATCAAAGGTCGTGTGAAACTCCTCATAAATATGGTTCATGTATTAAATACAATTGTTTGTTTCTTATTCAATGCATGTTAAGCAACAATAACTAAATACATTCGTCTTAGATTTCAGGAAAAGAAATCCAAACAGAATGCACCAATGTTTCTATTTTTTAATTCGATAATTTTAGTTGCACCACCTACAAGTAGTTTAACATTACACAATATGGAATTTGGGTTAACTTTGTTATATTAATGTGTGATGTGAGATTATTGGTCAAATGGTTGAACCAAAATTTATCCTGACCAATATGTTAAAAGACAAATTTGAAGCACATTCATGGGAATTGGTAGAGGTCAAAGGAGTACCCAATTTTGGGCATAAGTAATTATCTGTACCAAAGTGTATTTATATATGATGGATAAATTAATTCAATTTCACATTTTAACCAATATTTACTAGTTTGTCTTGACACTAATTATTTCAGGAAAAACTAAGGATTATGAGTAATGCATTGGATGGATATGAAATGTTGTTTCAACCCATATGTTGTAGGAGTGGTAATTTACCCTATCGTTGGATTTTTTTAAAATCATTAAGTTGATCATTCACAAAAGCCACATTATAAACCATTCACATTTCTTTTCATTTTTTTGCATACTCCTAAAAAAGTGATTAGAATGAAGTTGTCAATTAAATTAATGACCTCCACACACAATGAATATTGGAAAGAGATTGAGAAGAAAGTGAATTTTTTGGGAAAACAGTGAAATACAACATAACAAAGACCTCGTGACTCTTGTATCAATATACAAGCACAACACAAGTTGTGATGGCATTAAGGGTATAGTTTTGTATCCGTGTGTTTTTCTGTTCTTTTGAAAAAAAGATCTATTCTTTTGTAGTACGTTAATCTTTTTTAGCATCTGATGCTGGACCATAACTCCATTGAAAATGGGTTGTGACGGAAAACTATGAGGTGTAGACTATTACACTATGTTTATGGTAAACTTTGACTAATTAAAGCTATGCACATTACTATTGTCAATTTGGATTTTTGTAGACTTACAAGGTTAGATATATTCTATAACTGAAAGTCTTGGTTTTATTTTGGTGTAAGTTATCTAGATTTTTGTATGGAAGTAGCAAAGAAACAAACTCTTTCATTCAACAACATGCACCATTTTTACCACTTATTGAAACAAAGCATTTCTTAATCATTGCACTTAATTTCCCTTGGCTCTAGCAATCTTTAGTTGTAAAAATGTCTAGGCAAGGCTTTTAAACACCACACTATAAAAGAAAAGGAAAATTTAATTGTTGGTTTCAGAAGCTAGAGGCAAGATACTACATAGCATATTTATTTCCTTTTTGAGTTTTGATTTTAGGAGTATTATATTTATATCATTATATGCATTTAGAAAACTGTAACATAAAAAAATGAGTGTAGTCTTGCAAAAAGGGACTATATAATTCAGTTTATACACCAAATTGTTTTACAGAGAAGCATCCAAATATTGAGTTCCTTCTAAATCTTTAAACAATTTACTAACTTTACTATAATTCTTTTTTTAACAGAATGTCCACTAAAGAACAACAAGCGAAAACTGTGTCACCTAATATAGGTGAATTAAGTCCTTACGAATCAAATGATGTTCCTATGAATGAAGTTGATGATGAAACCAAAAAACTCAGTTTCAGCCGATCACTCAAGAAAGTTACATTTAGTAGTTTAGAAACACTTTGAAAGAAGACTCAGAAAATTGTTTGCAATTATTGTGAAGCTAAACTTTTGGGTGACACAAGGTAAGGGACGATGCACTTGAAAAGCCATTGGCAGTCTTGCAAAGTTTGAACAACACGAGACATTAGGCAAGCACTTTTGAAAATTGGAAAAGTATACCAAGATGTCTTTGATCGATTAACACAAAGGGATAGTCAATACAAAACTTTGCCTAGTGAGTATGATTGGCTAATGGCAAAGGAAATTTGTGAAAGGTTGAAAATATTTTATGATGTGACACTCTTATTTTTTGGTTCTTCATATCCAACTGCAAATGTTTTTTTTTTCCAAAAACATGTGAAATTAAGTTGGCTTTGATTAAGTGGATTAAATCTCCTATGGATGTTATTCATGCAATGGGTGAATCTATGATTGCCAAATTTGAAAAATATTGGGATGTGATGATAGGGATGATGGCTATAGGGATTGTGTTAGACTCTTGATATAAAGTTCACTTGTTAGATTATTTTCCCCCCAAATTTATGGAGAGAAAGTTGATTATGAAATTGAAAGGGTAAGAATTCTTTGTCAAGAGTTGGTAAGAGAGTATCACATGAAATTAAAGTGTAAGGAGTCTGCTTTTCAATGCAAGCTCAATTTTCAAAGCCAAATGTAGTACATAGGGATGTTTATGAAAAAAAGGACAAAAATGCTTGGAAGACAGGTTTATCAAAACATTGGAGTACAAAACAAACTAATCCATCAAATGGTAAGACAAGTGATTTCTATTTGGAGGAGGCAATATTGCCAAATTCATATGAACAATTTGACATCTTAGTTTGGTGGAAGGATTAAAATACCCAACCTTGCAAATGATTGCAAGAGATTTTCTAGCAATTTGTATCTCTATTGTTCCTTCCAAGTTTTCATTTAGTATGTTTGGTCATATTATTACTTCACATTGTAGTAGATTACATCCAAATACTTTGGATGCATTGACGTGTCTCCAAGATTGGCTTTGGATCCATATGAAAGGTAAATTACATTAACACTTTTAATTAGATATTGATATTAATTATATATTTGAATGAACTTATTTTCTTTCAAGCTTAACTAAATTGAAGGTAGACAAAATGGTACTCCAAAAAGTATTAGAGGAAATAGAAGTTGATGATATTAGTATTTTATATATATATTTCATTCCAATTTTAACAATATCAATTGTTAGTGATTTTAATTTGGATGTTTTTTGTTTCAATGAACAAGTTTCTAAAATGAGATTATTGAAGAATAAAATAGCAGTTGAAGAATAAAAGTTGAAGTTATTTTTATTATTATTTAGATTTAAGGAATTGAAGATGAATTTTTTTCTTTTATTAGACTTACGTTTTAGATAGATTAATTTTATTTGAACTAATGTTTTAAAGAAATTAATGTTATTTGAATTTATGTTTTGAAGTTATGTAATTCACATGTTTTAAAGCTTCTAATTTTCATGAAGTTGTTAAATATTATATATTTTTCTTTCTTTTGTTAATGTTTTTTTTTCATTTTCTATATTTTTAAAATTCATGAATTTCCAAATAAGATATATGCATACTACAGGTTTATAAATATCCATGGATAGTTCAATATGCTGATACCCACATGTTAATGGGACAGGCATGAACGAATATCTTAGAGCATCTCCAATGGAAGATACCTAATTGGATTCCTTAAGCAATTTTTTGTGGCCCCCGCAGTACTTTTGTGGTCCCTACAGTGTCATGTCACTACTAAGGAACTCACCCAATATTTTGCTCTAATGCAAGAAATCACAAAAATTTCAAAAAATCCACATATTTATATTTTTTTAATAAAACTTAACATTTTTTTTATTTTTTATAAACACAAAAAAATATAAATTAAAATAAATAAAATAAAATGCGTAATAATATAAAATAAAATTTTACATAATAATTGATAATTAAATTTTATTTATATTTTAATGACTATCTTATTTTTCAGCCTTTATCCCATCAAACCCCTATTTTATTTATCTCTTGCAATTTAATTTTTCAGCTTTTATTTTTTAAGTATACCCAATTGCCAAAGCCCATTTCCCCGTCCATGCCTTTTGGCTTCTTCACTCCAGAAGCTTCCTTCTGCGTGCCTTCTGGCTTCTTCACTTCACAATCATTTTTTAAAAAACTTGGTCTTCACATACCACACGCGTGTCCCTTCACTCCAGAAAGTTCCACTCTCAGCCTCTGCTCTCCTCTCCTCTCTATTCTCCACTCTCGTTCTCCTCTCTCTTCTCCACTCATAGCTCCCTCTTCTCCACCCACACCCACTCAACCTCTCCTCTCCCTTCTCCACTTAACCTCCCCGCGCCCCTGCGACACGCATGCCGTCGCCATTTCCATCTTTCTCCTTCCTCACGCCAAGACCCTGTTCTCTAGCCACCACCATCGTCGTCTTCCTCGCGTGCGTCAACGCCGTCACCATCTTCATACTCCATTCTTCCTCGCATAGCTTCATACTCCGTTCATGGTCAATATTGGTATTGTTCATTTTCTTCCTTTGCTGAATCACTTTGATGTTCCTGTGGTTGGTTGGGAATAACGAGTTTTACCCCAAAATAATGATTTTTTATTGGTAAGAAATGATTCCTTATATAAGGAACCGACCATCCATTGAAAAAATTCATTTCGCCATGTCATTTTGCTCTAACGCATAAGAAATCGAAAGAAACATAGTTTAGACTAAGAAATCCACTAAGCATCTCCCATTGGAGATGCTCTTTTACAGGCAGGATAGGTAACAGTTAAACGCTATCCTATGTCCGTTGTCATTCCAAGGGTCCACAAGCTGCTAAGGAAGGATTTATGTTGGAAAATAATTGAATCATCTCCAACGAGATGCTTTCGCAAATGGCAAGATTCGAAGGCTAAAAAAAGTTATATCACGATAAACCAACTAATGCTTAAATGGTAACAAGGAACACTCTTACCCAAAGGAGCCATGAGGTACACCCGTGAGTATTCCTATGTCGTCACCTAAAAAAAGTGAGTATGCCTATGCCTACACTCTCCATTGCCACTTGCATAGTGACTTGACTGATGTCAGAAAGATTTACCATTGTCAGCATAATAAAAGTAAAAATATGTACTGTTGAATTGACTGATTGGGTGAGTGAAGACTTTCATATCTACTGAAGGAAGCTACTAAATATTTTTAACATAATTATAGTTGACAATAGTCAACATCTTCTCAGTCGTATTATGTGGTGAATTCTAATATGAAGTTGTTATTTTTGAGGGACATCGGTGAAGCATTGTTTTTAGCCGTATGATATATTATTAAAATAATAAACGGCTTAGATTTGTGATTGGTTACCGGCTGTCGTGTCCACCACCTGTGTCGGCCAAAAATCGTCTCAAACAGAGGAGCACCACTACTGTCGATGGTGGCACCATTTCTTTCTTTCTCTCTTTTTTCTATAATTCACATATCAGAACTTGTGCAACAGCTTCCTCCAACATCTTCAACCGATTCAAATACCTTTCTTTTTTAAATTATGAAATGTTTTGTTTCCAACAACCATTTTTTAAATTATGAAATGTTTTTGCATTTCTTTTTTGGGTGAGACGTTTTGTGTTTGATGTTGTTGTTGGAGGTAAAGGCTTTGAGAGAGAGAAAGGTTTAGTGTTAGGTACTTGAAGTATTACACCAAGAGGCATTAGAATTTGGAATGCTCAATAGTGTTACCTCTAGCGTAGGGAGAATCCTAGTAATATAATAAGCTATTGGGCTCCAGCCCATATGAGCCCATATAACCATACAATAACCTATTGGGCTTGTATGTGAACATATTATTATTAATATATATAACATATATATTCAACAATCTCCTCCTATGTTCACCATACAGCACAATCAAATAAGGTAGTCAGTGTAATGTTCAAACAAACATGAATTATCCACATCCAGTCCAAGACAATCAACTTGGATTCGTCAAAGAGTTTTAATAATAAAATATTAAACTCATACTATGTTTGCAATCAAACTAAGTGAATCATCATTCTCATGAATCTGTTTTAAGATCAATATATCAATATAAATACCAAGATTTTTAGATTAAATCTAAACTCATCCAAATCCCAACATCCAAAAAATCAATCTCAAAATCAGTTCACAACCAACATATGCATAATAATCAAGTATAAGTAGGCCAGTCAAAATAGTCTAAGGCCTTACAAATATAAGAAAAAAGCATAATACTCATGATGTTCACAATATAGAAATAACAAAATGTAAGTCTCAAGTAAATGGACTCCAACATAATGGGCAATAGCAGGTGAACTGTCAAGTTCCCTACAACTCTAAATGATAGATTCATATATTAAGCAGGTCGTCCTCTTTAGTATTCCACTCAGTAAGCTCTCCTCCATCTTTGCCATCCCCTGTAGAATGTCAAATATGAATTTCATATTATCATGAATTCAATCATTTGAATAGACTACTAAAAATGTCTAGTTCTACTAAAAGAACTTAGCATCATATCATCAGGCAAAGAAAAACATATATCAATGTCATAAAGCATCATAATATCATGTTCATAAGCATCAAGCCAGTTTCATAAATTATGAACAAGGCCTAAATAGTTTAAGTTATAAAGAGTCATCAACCTAAGTTTATTTGTAAGAGAGTAACAATTGTCTCGTTTCATATAATAAGACTAATAGTCACGTCACTTACAATAACCTAGTCTTGTAATGTCAAGTTTCAATTTAGAACAAAACCAATAAGCTTCTTATATAATCAACTATTTCTATGTTTCAATTTGGAATGTCATAGTTACTAATTCCTTAAAGTAAAATAATCTAGCATCAAGTTTGGAATGAGATCATTTAACCAAAAGGATAGGCCAACCTGGTAGGATTGTATCATCAAGTTTGGAATGACACAAGCTTCCCAGATATTGGTTTAAAATCAACTCATCAAGTTTGGAATGAGATCATTTAACCAAAAAGGATTGGCCAACCTGGTAGGATTGTATCATCAAGTCTGGAATGACACAAGCTTCCCAGATAGAACTTTTGAATTGGATTAAAATCATCTCATCAAGTTTGGAATGAGATAACTCACCCTTCTCAAAATAGTTAGCAACCATGATCATCAATGAAACATATAGATTGTGCTTATCATTTGGCCAACAAAAGAAGATTTTATAATTCAAAACACACAATTTAAGGTAAGTAAATGATAATTAAGACTTGTCTACATAGTCTGTAACCCCATTTCCCCCATTATTTTGAATAATCGATCTTTAGGCAAACCTTTTGTGAGAGCATCGGCCATGTTATCCTTCGATCTCACATCGATCAAAGTGATAACTCCTTGTTCTCACAGATAATTCAACAACGCATGTCTCAGTCTTATATGTCTTCTCTTTGAATTAAAGAGAGCATTCTTTACGACTTGGACTGCTGCTTGATTATCACAAAATAAACTTAAAGAATTAATCTTTAGTTTAGTCAAAGGAATATCCATAATCAGATTCTTTATCCTCTTTGCCTCTTCACCAGCTGAGGCTAAAGCAAAAAGTTCTGATTCCATTGATGACAACGCAATACAAGTCTGTCTTTTGGATTTCCAAGTAACAACAACTCCACCCCAGAGCGAATATATATCCACTGGTGGATTTACTATTTCCAATTTCTGAACACCATGAGGCATCAGAATATCCATCCACAGTTGGAGGATAACCAGAATAACATAGAGTATAATCTTTAGTACCTTTAAGGTATTTCATCAGCCTATTGAGGGCATCCCAATGCTCTTTACTAGGATTACTAGTGAAACGACTCAACATGCCAACTCCAAAGGCTATGTCAGGTCTAGTGAAACTCATAGCATACATGAGACTACCTATCAGTTTTGAGTACTTTAACTGATCCACACTGGTCCTTTCATTAGAACTTAGTCTTTTGTTATAATCATATGGTGTCTCACTCGGTTTACACTCACTGTATCCCCAGGTAGAAAGTAGTTGCTCAATATAATGAGTTTGGCTAAGGGAGATAACTTGCCTTTCAAAGCTTACTTTCATACCGAGAACGGTATTAGCTATACCAAGATCTTTCATGTCAAATTCTCTAGCTAAAGTGATTTTCACATCACTCACTATAGAATGATCGGAGCCAAGAATTAACATGTCATCAACATACAAGCATATGATAACTATCTTATTTGACATGAAGCGATAGTAAAGGCATTTATCTAAGTAACCGGACTGAAAACCATAGCTCTTTACCACCTTGTCAAACTTAAGATGCCACATCTTAGGTGCTTGTTTAAGACCATACAAAGATTTGTTCAATTTACAATCTTTTTTCTCAAGGCCTTTCATGACATACCCTTCAGGTTGTTCCATGTAGATTTCTTCATTTAACTCTCCATTTAAGAAGGTTGTTTTTACATCCATTTGATGCACTACAAAGTGTTCAATAGATGCCAAAGCAAGAAGAATTCTTATAGTTGACAAATGACATACAGGTGCATAAACATCAAAAAAGTCTATTCCACTATGTTGTTTAAAGCCTTTAGCTACTAAACATGCTTTATATCTAGCTATTGATCCGTCACTATTCAGTTTCTTCTTTAATACCCACTTACAGCCTATAGCCTTTGCCCCTTTTGGCAAATTGACTAGCTGCCAAGTGTGATTCTGTAGTAAAGAACTCATTTCATCATCTATGGCTTCTGTCCACAGTAAGGATTCCCTAGATCTCATTGCTTCTTGATAGGAGAATGGATCACCCTCTATATGGTAAGTGACAAAGTTCTCACCAAAACTCTTAGAAACTTTATCTCTTGTAGATTTTCTAACTAGGATTGGTTCAATAGCCAGTTGTGTGAGATTAGTGTCAGAAGGACAAGCTACAGATTCTACAGGAGATTCTAAAATCATATATGTAGATCCAAAAACCTTCAAGTCAAGCTTGCTAACAAACTTGTACTCAAAGAATTATGCATCTCTAGATTCTATCACTGTATTAGTAGATAGATCCAAAAATCTATTTGCGGCACTATCTTCTGCACTACCTAGATATACACAAGTAGTTGTTCTAGGTCCCACCTTAGGCCTTTTAGGATCTTGTATCCTTACATAGGCAACACAACCCCAAGTTTTAAGAGTATCATATCTACAAGGACGTTTGTGCCATATCTCATAAGGTGTCTTAGACAATTTAGAGTGCGGCAACCTGTTTAAGATGTGATTAGCAGTTAAAATAGCTTCTCCCCAATATGAGGAAGGCATTCCAGCTGTAAGTAACATAGAATTTAGCATTTCAATTAAAGTTCTATTCTTACGCACTACAACACCATTTGATTGGGGTGAGTAAGGAGCAGTAGTTTCAAGTATTATGTCTTCCAAAGCACAAAATTCTTTGAACCCAGTCATTGTATATTCTCCTCCTCTATCACTCCTAAACATCTTAATTTTCAAATTAAGTTGATTTTCAACTCTAGATTTAAAAACCTTAAACTTCTCAAAAGCCTCATCTTTCGATTTCAACAAATAAACATGACAATATCTAGAGAAATCATTTATGAATGTGATTAGGTACTTCCATCCCCCTCTGGTGACATAGTTTTTAAAGTCACAAAGATCAGAATGTATAAGCTCAAGAAGTGTTGTGCTTTTAGAAACCGACTTAAAAGGTTTTCTAGTGATCTTAGTCTGTGAACAAACTTCACATTTGTCAAATCGAATAGAAGTATCTAATGGAATGTTGTGAGTTTTAGATAAATGTTGCATTTTCCTATAGTTCACATGTCCAAGTCTATTATGTAATAATTTTGGATCAATCAAAGTAGAACTAAAATGGTTTATGCTATCAATATCTAAACTCAATCTATACATGTCATTGATCATAAATGCACAACCGAAGTAGCATGAGTTAACAGATAAAGTTACTCTACCATTCATAGTTGAAAAAGACATACCAGCTTTATCAAGTAAACTCATAGATATTAAATTCTTTTTAAGTAAAGGTACTACTTTAACATGTTTCAAAGTTAGTAACTTACCTGAAGAAAGCACCA
>CM023954.1:29608474-29633386 GCA_013407115.1 Glycine latifolia
ATGGTTTATGCTATCAATATCTAAACTCAATCTATACATGTCATTGATCATAAATGCACAACCGAAGTAGCATGAGTTAACAGATAAAGTTACTCTACCATTCATAGTTGAAAAAGACATACCAGCTTTATCAAGTAAACTCATAGATATTAAATTCTTTTTAAGTAAAGGTACTACTTTAACATGTTTCAAAGTTAGTAACTTACCTGAAGAAAACACCAAATTAGCAGTTCCAACATAAGTCACCTCTGCCTCACCACCATTACAATTTTCCACGGTGTCTTTCACTTCTATGACCTCAGTGAGTAAATTCCCATCATTTGTCGCATGACATGTAGCACCACTATCCAACCACCACTCAGAAGAGACACTGGCCTTTCCATTATTCATCATCCCAATGAAGGCTTGAGGCTCAGGTTCACTAATTAGCATATTAGTCTCATTTTGTGGTGTGTTGTTCTTTAATATCTTTGGTAGCTTACACTCTGCTGCCCAATGACCCCACTTTCCACAGTTATGGCACTTGCCCTTCTTCTTCTTGAAGACAGTCTTTTTGGCCTCTAACTGTGAAGAGGATTCACCTTTTGGTGGCTTGGAATTTTTCTGATATTTATAGGAATGTGAAACTAAGTTGGCAACTGACTTTTGTTGTCCTACTTGTTCCAAACTCTTCCTACAAACATTTTGATCTTCAATATGAATATATCTTTTTAATTCATTCAGCCTCATCTATTCTTTTAGTCTGTGCATGTCAGTTTTAAAACAATTCCATTCAGCAGGTAGCTTACTCAACACTAGGCCAACAAAGAGATTATCAGACAAATCAGAATTATCCTCTTTTAGCTTGTTCCTCATATTCTCAAGTTCAATTAATTGAGAAGTGATGCTTGAGTTCATATTGAACTTAAAGTCAAAAAACTTCTCGGCTAGAAGAGTCTTAGAAAGCCTCTCTTGTTTTTGAAATTGACTGTTTAAGTGATCCCATATCTCTTTTGCAGTCTTATACTCACTATAAGTCATAGCTAAACGAGGATTTAAGGAGTTTAACAAGTAATCTCTACAAAAATCTTCATCTTTAATCCATTGATATTCATCCACATTTTCAACAGTAGATGCAAAATCACTTAATACTGTATAGAATATATCACGTTCCTTCATGTCAAACTGAACATGAAATTTCCAACCATGAAATTCAGTGACATCAAAGGATTTTAGCTTTATGATATCATAAGAACTATGTTTTGCCATTTTAATCAAAGTAAAGGAGTTAGAAAGAGTGCACCTTTAAGTCCTCCAAAGTATATCAAACCTTCTAACTTTTCAAAACAACACTGTAGAGGTGAAATTTGTCAAATTTGACCCCAAAAATGGATCCGGAACGCCCAAAAACCTTAGGAACAATGATTTTAGGTCGTCAGAGACTTGCTAAAAATTCACTGGAAAAGTTCGTCGGAGAAGACGAACCAGTCACCGGAAAGTTCGCCGGAGAAGACGAACCAGTCATCGGAGAGTTTGCCGGAGAAGACGAACCAATCATCGGAAACTTTGCCGAAAAACTGCAGAAACTTCAAACGGCTATATCTCCTTCATCTGACCTCTATTTTACGTAAACGACCACTCAAAACGATCGTCTCGACGAGTAGAACAAAACCCACAAGGTTTCAACTCGTGAAAGTGGCTGAAATTTCCAGGATCTAGCCGCAAAAGTTGCGACTGTACAATTTTCAATCTCAGATCCTGGTCAATCCTTCCGTCGAAACACGAAAGTGATCACACCCTTGAGTTCCTCTCGATGAGATCTTCGAAACAACACCTTACTCGCTCAAATCCGATACACGAAGCTAATACTTCAAGATTGTTGGAGGTAAAGGCTTTGAGAGAGAGAAAGGTTTAGTGTTGGGTGCTTGAAGTATTACACCAAGAGGCATCAGAATTTGAAATGCTCAACAGTGTTACCTCCAGCGTAGGGAAAACCCTAGTAATATAGTAAGCTATTGGGCTCCAGCCCATATGGGCCCATATAACCATACAATAACCTATTGGGTTTGTATGTGAACATATTATTATTAATATATATAACATATATATTCAACAGTTGTTTGGTTGTGTTTTTGTTGGTGAAGAAACACAAGGAGATCTGGGAAAAAACAAGGAAATCAACAAAATCCATGACCAAGGAGATCTATCCATCATGGCTTCGGGGCATCGATGGCAGAGAGCGGTGGAGAAGATGGTGCGGAGGAGTGGAGTGGATCTGCAAAAAAAAATTCAGAAAACCCAGAAGAATGAAGAACAAAGAAGAAGCGTCGCGGTTGTCGGAGAAGAGAGCGTTGCGGAGGAAATGGTCACTGTGAAGTAGACGGAGAAGCAACAGCTGCGTGAGTGGATGGTGGCGGTGGCACGGGTGGCGAGAGTGAGGATTAGAAAGAAGTTGTCGTCGTTGCATCGGAGAAGAAGAAGCCGATGTGGTTGCTATTGGAGAAGAAGTTGTCATCTGAGGTTCCGACTGAAGTTGTTGTTGCTACGTCGGAGAAGAAGAAGTCGACAGTGGGCGGTGAAGGTGCGGTGGCCATGGAAGAGAAGTTTTTTCCTTTTATTATTTTTTTCCCGGTCATGAACCTTTTATTTCCGGTCACTTTGCTGCCTCACCCTTGAATCCTTGCTTTTAGGACTTTACGTTAGAATTCACCGTATTATGTGGGTAACAAAAAAATTACCGCAAAATCTAACATTTGTTGCAACTAAAGATTATGGCTTGTGCCATGTTTCCCTTGAGATGGATCTCAAAAGTTACTTAATAGATAACAAACCATGATGTCTCCCTCTTCATACGATCGATAGCTTCAATGATTCAAATTTCCCGCCAAACTTGTAGGTTGTTAACTTGTGATGTATTTCCTGTACGGCTATCAGACGAGGGAAATATGATATCAATTTTTTTTACGATTTATCATTTTTTTTAAAAACCTTTTTCATTTCTTTGTTTGTATTATGTCTATATAAATGACTAGCATAATAGGTCATTTATTTATAAGGTTAAGGTACAAGGAGTGCAAAATGAAGCTTAGTCGTTGCTTAAATCAGCATAAAACAAAAAGGAAGAAAACTAATGATCGCGTTGGTTTCTTGCAAAATGCCTAGGTAATGCTTATCTACGACATTCTCTTTTTTTATAGAGAAAATAAACATGTTGCAATTAGCTAGTGTTGACGAAAAAAGTAACTGATGTTATTTTCACGTATTTTGTTAGGTATGAAGAGGTCGGAGGGCCAGCGGCTAAGCTAGGTTGAAGAACATGTGGCACCCCCGACTAATGTATGTAGATTGTTGGAATGACTAGTTGTTATTATCACATGAACTCATTTATCTTGACAATTAATTGTAGTATGAACCGTTTCTCTCCTTTAGCATTTAATAAATATTGGTTATAATGGGCCTTTTAACAATTTTAACAGGTGTCTACAAGCAAAACGGTGTCAAATAATATGAGTATCTTTAGTAGATGTAAGTTTTCTAGAAGTACTTCTAGAAAAGAAAAATAAGAAGAAAAAAAATGAAATGAATTTTTTCATAAATTAAAATGAGTTTTTATTAGTTTATTTGTAAATGTCATTTCATCTTTTAGAGAAATTATATTAATAGATTTTTTTAATGAAGAATTTATTTTTGTTTATGAAAACTTTATCTCTTTTTTTTTATTTTCTTCTTCTAAAATTATTTCTAAAGAAATTTATTCAAATAGACCTTATATCAAATGTTTCTTCAGCACGGAATATCCACATTTCTCTGCAGGACATCCTGAACAGCATATAGGTCTTTAACTATACTTTTTAAAAATAAAATAAAAAAAGTATTGATGATATTTACATTTCATGTAAAAATTGGCACTGTAATTAACGAAGTGGGAAGGTTACAAAATATTGCTTAGGAGTGGGGTTAGAAATGTCTTTGCAACAAGTTTTTCTCTAACGCGTACTCCTAACCTTACCTACACAAAACATGCATTCGTGACTAGGGTTTGAAGAACGACATTATAATAACCTGGGTTTAAAAAAAAAAAAAAATGTACTGTAGCAGTTACTGTAGCACCGCGCTAATAGCGTGAAAATGGCGCGATTAGCGCCACAGATGCGGCCAGTTGGCGCGATTAGCGTGAAAATGGCGCGATTAGCGCCATAAGTGCCCAGGAAACTTTTTGTTGCGCTGTTTTGGCGCTGATAGCGCCATATATGGCGCGGTTAGCGTGGAAAGGTCGGCAGACCTTGTATTTAAAGGTCATTTCACGAATTTTTTGGCCAAAACTCATGGTTCTTCTTCCCTGGACCTCCAACCTCCATTAATGGATGTTTCAAGCTCCCTAGTGCCTTATATACTAGCCTAAATACTTCCCTGTGGCTTAGAAACTAGTTTTAACCGATTGAAAACGGAAATCCTTCATCAATTCCCTAGATTTGAGAAAATCTCTTCCCTCAGAGAAAACTCAGAGAACTTGAGTGGGCAGGGACTCATAGTTTGGGGAAAAGGACAATAGAGCTTGAGGAAGCTGTCCTGAGATCATTTGAGTCACCGCTGAGGTAAGAAACTCAAGTTTCTTTGGGTAATTGTGAATTTGGGATTTCCTGAGTAATGTGACCCACAGTGAAATGGGGCTAGAATTAGCCCAGGGTCCTGTAGAGAAATTTACTCAGGGTAATGTAATGATGAAGGATTAACTTTCAGTTTTTGATTCTGATGACTTTGAATTTTGGCTCTGTGTTATCTGTGTGACCTGTGTAGTGGTCACTTGTGATTATCTGTTAATATGCCAGAGCCTTAGTTATGCTTATGATGAGCCTGAGAAAAGCCTTGTGTGGGCAGACATTGATTAAACCCTAGGATAGGGGATTTCTGATATGATATGTACTGTGAATTATGCCTGAGGGCTTAGTTTAACATGAAATTACTTATGCCTTGATTAGGCATTGATTCTGAGACTGTTGGGGGTAAGAGCTACAGACCTGGAAAGGAACTATTAGCTGAGACCTTACCAGGTAAGTTCTGAGTCCCTGGGGATTGATTCCCATTTGGTTGCACACCACACTCTTGGGGAGTGATGGTCATATTCATACTGCATGCATTGGTTGTTGCATACTGATATGATGTTGTATAAATGTACTTGATTCTGCTAGATTTGTGGGCATTGAGTGTAACTCTGCCAGGGCATTGAGTGTAACTCTGCCATATACCGTAGGCATTGAGTGTAACTCTGCCATATACTGTGGGCATTGAGTGTAACTCTGCCATCTGTTGATAGCATTGAGTGGAACTCTGCTAGATTTGTGGGCATTGAGTGTAACTCTGCCATGGATGAGATATTGATTTGATTTGTATGCTTTTCTGATGCTGGTGCTATGAATTGAGCCAGGGTGGGAATGATTTCCCAAGGACCCTGAGCTTACTGAGATATGTATCTCACCCCGTGTGGGGATTTATGATTTCAGGTGACTCTTCAGATAGAAGAGAGCAGTCTCAGGGCAGGAGGCCCGAGTAGAGACATTTGCTTGGCTGAGAGTAGCAGAAGGAGTTGAAAGGCTCATTTTGTGTTTTGCTACGTTTTGTTCCCTATTATGGGTTGTTTAGTTTTGTATACCCTCGATGAGGGCAACTATTCTTTTGTATCACCCTGATGTGGTGGAGACTCTGAGATATATGAATGTACAGAACCATGATGATATTATATGAAATCATTTCCTCCTGACTATATGATTTATGTATCTGATCTGTCTATATCTATATCTGTGAGACACTGGATCAGCAGGGGTGTGTTTTACATGCCTTATATATATATGCTTGTTGTTTTATATGAATTCCATACATAATGAATCAAGAAAAATGATTCTATGCTTTCGCTGAGTAACATTTTATGGTTATAAGACACTCTTCGATACAATTAATGATAACGCACCGGAGGCCTACGGGGCGTTACAGACATTAATAAAGTGGCTCAAGGCTTGAAGCATGACATTGATAAAGTGGCTCTTGACGTGGATCGAATGCACAAACTAAACAATCCAACACTAACTGTTGCCATTCGAATATGGGCTAAGGACAGTTCTTTGGGTAACCCTACCAAAATCCATCCACTCCCTTGGGTGCATCCCTATGGTTCTGGCTATCAGAGAAAGGATGTTGGGAATCTCTTAGTGCTCTTGGTAGTCACTACCTTCCCGCGTGTGAAGTGGCTTGTGGGCTTCTTGAGAGGTGGCTGTTCGGCTTCTATTGTTGACCGTTGGCTTCCGTAGTGGAGTGGGCGGTGCTGAAGGGTATCGGAGATTGACACGTGGGATTTTGGGCAGTGGCCTTGTTGATTCTTTCCAAGGCTATTCACTTCAGGTTTACGAAGTTTCTTTTTCATTTTCTCTCTTTGGGTAGCAATAGAGCAAGACCTAAGAGAGTCCGGGGTCACCCGCAGAGGGTTGTGGCCGTCCCAGGCTCCCCCGACGGCGGTGGTGATATCTATAGGAGGTGTGGTGGCTGCGTTCAAGACCCTCCTAATTTAGGGCAGAGTCTTCATATCGACGGTTCTTGGGTCAGTTTGAAGGCTTGCTCGCAGTTCTAGAAGGCCGGTTGAGGACTGTCTAGTGTTGTCGACGAAGCTTGCGGCCAGTCTGCTCTTGTTTTGTTTTTGTGTTGTGTTCTTGCTGTAATCTTTATTTTCAATCTCTCTGTGTATTCTGTGATTGGATTGTACTCAGCCAAAGGCTGTAACAGTAATTGGTCTCTTCATCTTGCCCAGGAACAACAGTCCTGGACTGTTCCTGGTTTGGGTTTGCTTGCAGGTTTCTGCTCTAGTTCTCGTGCGCTTCTGATATGTTTTCCATTGATTGATTCATGGGAAAAGGAAGGAAGCAATCGGGGAATACGGGTACAAGTAGAAAGGGGAAGGAAGTGGTGTTCCAGAGTGATTCACAGGACACCATAGAAACCCCCATTTTCGATGAAGGGGAAGGAAAGTTAAAGTTCCCGATGGTGGGTGAGGAAGATGCCCAACAAGAGGTGGACAGACTAGGGGTTAAGGATCATCTCCACTTGTTTGATGATATGCCCGAAGGAAATAATGTGGGAGTTTCGTCGAGTAGTGCTTCGGTATCCAGGTCCTTAGGCACTAAGGATACAAGTATGGAGCAGCTAGTAGGGGAAGGTGCTTCCTCTGAGAGAGGAGAGTCGGTGCCCCAAATGAAGGCCATTAACAAGGATGGTAAACCCACCCCATGGGTTAACCTGTTCAAGGACAACCGCCAACCTTCCAAAGGTCTCAATCTTGCTGGCTTCAAAAAGGAAAATGCTGACTTTGTAATGTTGGAAGATGAGGATCTTCCTCCCCTTGGCAGGTGTTGGGGGTTTGGATTAATTGATTATGTAGCTGGGCGGTTTCCTGGTAAGAAAGCATTGATGCAATGCTACGCTAGATGGGGGGTGGACTATACGTACTCCAACCATGATAGTGGTTGGCTTATATTCAAATTCAAGTCAGAAGAAGATAGGGACTATGTGCTTGCTAACGGGCCATACTTCATCTTCCAGAGACCTTTATTGCTGAAGGTTATGCCAGAATTGTTTGACTTTGGAGATGAAGAATTAAGCAGGTTTCCAGTTTGGGTAAAGCTCAAGAACCTTCCTTTGGAGATATGGAATCAATCTGCCCTTGGGAAAATTCTGGCCAGAATTGGTGATCCAATTCGAACTGACTATCTGACGGCGACAAAGGGCTCATTGTCCTTTGCCAGGGCCCTAGTTGAGGTTGATGCCTCTGAGGAGTTGGTTAGGGAAGTCACGATAAAAACATCTAAGGGGAAGACCTTGGTTCAACACATAAAGTATGAGACTCTCCCAGTGTTTTGTAAGTACTGCAAAGTCATAGGTCACAATGGCATCAATTGTAAAGCGGTTGTTCCTTCAAAGTCGGATGAGGCCAAAGTTCCTGTGGACTTGTCATAGAAGCAATCCGGGGGGCACAAAGGGACTGGTAAGGAGACAACGAAGAGAAAGGTAGGAAACACTACTGACCATAATTCAGTGGTGAAGGAAAACATAGTGGTCAGTGAAGAGAAAGATTCCTGTGGCAAAGAGGGAGAGAAAGAAGTAATTAACCACCAATCTAGGGACAAAGGTCTTGTCCATTCGGACCACGAGAATGAGCTTCACATAGCTGTTCATTCAGATGGAGCTATTGTGAGGGACTGGTCTGGTTCAGACTCTGATTCTGAGGAAGATGTTGCCAGGAATAAGATTAGACAACAATCCAAAGAAAGAGTGTTTATTGAGGCTGAGACTGGGCATGATTCCTCTCAAGAACAGTCAGCAGATGAATGGGAGGTTTATAGAAAGAAGAAACAAGTGAGGAAAAAAGAACCACAATCAAAGGGTGGAAGCAAGAATAAGGATAAGCCAGCCAAGTCAGTCAATGGGAAGAGCTACAAATCAAGCAAATCTTTTGATGGGAAGGTCTCTTCCCGGATAAAGCTATGATTCTTGCTTCCTGGAACGTTAGGGGCTTCAACATGCCCCTCAAGCACCGGGCGGTGCTTAGCTTTTTGAGGAGCAAAGAAGTGGATGTAGTAGCCTTACTAGAGACAAAATTGGATGGAGCCTTTCTCAGTAATCTAATGGCAAAGAAATTTCAAGGATGGTCCTATGCCCACAATTTAGCTAACCATAGTGCCGGCAGAATTATTGTTCTCTGGAGAGTTGACAGAGTTAGTGTGGATGTTGTGGCAATTGACCCCCAAGCTGTTCACTGCAACTTTGTTTGCAAAGTGACAAATGTCCAGGGTTCGGCCTCCTTCGTATATGGCCTTCACTCCACTGCCGTGAGAAGGAATTTGTGGAGTTCTCTGCAGCAGTTTGCCCACTCGGTCAATGGTCCTTGGGTAATTACAGGATACTTTAATTCTATGTTGAGTCCGGAGGATAGGAAGAATGGTTCACCAATCACTGAGTATGAGATGAGTGATTTCAATAGCTGCTGCTCTGATTTGGGGCTGCAGCAATTGAGGACAGTTGGAAATGATTTCACTTGGACTAATGGCAAAGTTTGGAGCAGAATAGATAGGGCCTTATGTAATTCACAGTGGCTGGCTAATTTCAGATTCTCTTATGCTGTGGTGGAGGATTTCCTCTCTATTTCTGACCATGCAGCGGTGGTTGTTCACTTGAAATCAACTCTATCCAGGGGCAAAACTATGTTCAGGTTCAATAATGCAACTGTAGATAGTAAAGACTTCATCCCAGCAGTAGCTTCAATTTGGTCTAAAGAGGTTCATGGGTGTAAGATGTACCAAATTTGCAGGAAGCTGAAGATGCTCAAGCCTGTCTTAAAAGAGCTATATCGGAAGGAGTTTGGGGACCTGGCAACCAGTATTGACAAGGCTGAGGCCGATTATTTTAGGAATCTGATTCAGGCTCAGGATTTTCCTAATAATCAGGATCGGTTGATTAATGTGGCTTCTTCTCGGGCTACAGTTCTTCAGCTTCGTTTAGCCGAATCCAGGAAGTTAGCTCAGTTAACAAAAAACAAATACTTGGTGGAGGCTGACAAGAATTCTAAATTCTTCTATTCCCTTATCAACAGGGACAGGAATGCTAAATTTATCCCTGCAATTATCAGAGAGGACGGTAGCACTACTAATTCCCAAGATGAGATAGGGTCTGAGTTTGTTAACTTCTTCTCCTCCTTGCTTGGATCCTCGCAGAGAATATATTTTCCTAATTCTGATGGCAGTTTAGTAGGAAACAAGATATCCTCAGACCTTTTCCTTGATCTGACCGGACTCGTTACAGCTGAGGAAGTGTGGAGTGTTGTGGCTCATTTGAACATCAATAAATCTCCCGGCCCTGATGACTATAATGCCTATTTCTTCAAGAAAGCCTGGTCCATCATAGGAGGTGACGTGACTGCTATCGTGCAGGAGTTTTTTAACTCTGGCCGGTTACTTAGACAGGTTAATCATGCTGTTATAGCATTAATCCCTAAATTTGAAACTGCTAGCAGAGTTACGCAATTTAGACCTATATCTTGCTGCAACATATTGTACAAAATCATCTCTAAGGTCATTGCTAACAGATTGAGGGCAGTCCTTGATAATATCATTGATCCGGCCCAAGTGGCTTTTGTGAAAGCTAGAAGTATGGCGGATAACATTTTTCTGGTTCAGGAGCTGATTAGAAAATATTCCAGGAAGAGAAACTCCCCTAGGTGCATGCTTAATGTGGACTTACACAAAGCTTATGATTCCATCTCTTGGGAATTCTTAAGGTGGATGCTTGATGCTTTGGGCTTTCCGGCTTTGTTTTCAAATTGGATTATGGAGTGCATATCGACTACATCCTTCGGCATTTCGGTGAATGGCAGGATTTTTGGACATTTTGCTGGAAAAAGGGGATTGAGACAGGGAGACCCTTAGTCTCCTTATCTCTTTGTAATCTGTCTGGAGTTCTTGTCTAGGGAGCTTAATGGGGTGAAAAACAATTTGTTGTTTAACTTTCATCCCAGTTGTGCAGCTCTCAACATAACCCACCTGGCGTTTGCAGATGACTTGGTATTGTTTTCTAGAGGTGACTACCCTTCCGTAGCATCTATTTAGAATAAACTGCTCAGTTTTTGCAAGGTCTCGGGCTTATCCATAAGTCATGACAAGTCAGCTATTTTTGCCTCCGGAGTGGATGATATAACTTTGGCTAACCTGTATGCCTTGACTGGGTTTCGGTCTGGTTCTTTCCCCATCCGTTACCTGGGTATCCCGTTGATGGCTTCTAGATTAAACGTTTGTCACTACTCCCCGCTCCTCAACAGGATTGGCGGCCTCATCCAATGCTGGCATAGGAAGTCTTTGTCATATGCAGGCTGACTGGAATTAATTAAAGGAGTTATAGGGGGTATGCTGAATTTCTGGTTGGCTCCTTTTCCTCTTCCGGTGGCTGTAATTGATAGAATTTATGCATTCTGTCGGAGTTTCTTGTGGGGAAAAGGAGAGTTGGGGAGGAAGAAGCCTCTTGTGGCTTGGAAAAAAGTGTGTGCTCCTAAGAAGGAAGGGGGGCTTGGGCTGCCTGTTTTGAAGGATTGGAATCGATCTCTTCTAGCTAAAGTGCTCGGGAATATAGCTGCCAGCAAAGAGACTCTATGGGTAAGGTGGGTTCAGCATTACTACTTAAGAGAAGGCTCGGCCTGGAATTATGTTTGCTCAAAATCAGATTCTGCACTGATAAAGAGGCTGTTTAGTATAAGGGATCAGCTGGTAGTCAAGGAAGGAAGCTCGGATCAGGCTGCTTCTTTACTGAGTTCGTGGATGCAGCTAGGTAGGTTCAATGTTGAAGTTGCTTATAATTATTTGAGGGTTGCGAATCCTACAAAATTCTGGGCTAAGGTGGTGTGGAAGCCTTCAAACCCGCCTAAAGAGTCTTTCTCTCTCTGGTTAGCAGCTAGCCAAAAGCTACTAACTTTGGACCGTGCACCCTGGCTCAATATAGGGTCAGCTTGTTGCTTTTGTAACCAGCATGAGGAATCCTGTGATCACCTGTTCTTCAAATGCAGAGTAATTCTTAAAGCCTGGGCGGTCATTAGAGACTGGGCAAGTTTTCCCAGGAAGAACATCTCCCTTCGTGGTGTGTTGAACAACTTGGTTCATTACAGGGCAGATTGGGGTTTGCATGGACAATTCAGGTGTCTGGCCTTAGCGACTACTGTCTTCTGCATTTGGAGTTGCCGAAACAGCATCCGGTTTGATCAGCATTCGTTTGTGGTGACGGATCTAGTGGAAAAAATTAAATTTAGGACCATTAGATATGCTCACTTGACTCACTTGTACTAGCAAATGTATTTTTGCTTTTTGTTTCCCGGTGAGTATAGCCAGTGTGATGCATTTGCTTTTTCTAGCAAGTGGTGTCTTTCATTAGCCTCTGTGGATGGTTTGTATAGCCAGGGAATGTCCTGAGTACTTGTAATTACTTTTGGTTAATATAATTTTTACATATTTTTCAAAAAAGGACAATTCTTCGGGTCAAAGAAGCAAAAACCACAGTAGGACATATATATTATCTATGTCGCTGACACTTGACATCATGAAGGCAATTATGAAAATCCTAACAATGCATATAATAGGAGCAACAAGGATGTATCAGTGGCCATCTCTTGTAAAGCAAAAGATAAAGAAAAATCATTATGGAAGAAAAAAATTGGGCCCTCCACCATCGACCTACAAAAGTCAAATTGTTAGGTGAAGGGTGTCTAGGGTAAGTCCATCAAGCGTATGAGACATATTATGAAGACATATTCATCGTATATAGCCTTTTTAAAAAATTGGAAAACATAGGTTTACATTACTTTTATTTTGAGTACAAATCCTCTAAAGTAAAATATATAGTAATTGATAAAATAATTAAATGATTGGTTAGTGTAACACTTAAATCATAGATCTGACCATACTATATTCATTTTTCATATACCTACACTTATTTCATTACATTTACCTTATTATTTTTTTCTCTTTCCCTACTTACCTTTCGGAGCATTTCACATTCAATGAGAGAAAAAGAATAAGGAATTTTTATCCCTGTTTTTTCTTATCCATGAAAATTTAAACAATATCAAAAAATTTATAATAATTTATGTATCTTATTCAATTAAGTAGATTTCTTTAATTTGTTTATATACTTTTGTAATCTCATCCATATTTTAATCTGATGGTCAAATTTTATTGTTTAACCAAATTTTACTCATCGAATTGCAAACAGAGGTACAAAGAAAAAGAAATATATAATAGCAGTCTCCACATATAATTTAGTGGAAAAAATGGTTATAAATTATTATAACAATTGTTTAATAAATAATATTAATCTATTTAAAAAAATATCGAAAAAAATCTACAATGTAAGACATAAAAATAATAAAAGAATAAAATTTGTAAGTGATAAAAATGTGTAAATTTTGTATAAAAAACACATGAATAATATTATTTGAACGGTGGTCACGTGTGCAGGGCAGAACGGTTGCAGACCTTTATGCCATGTTCTTGAAAAAAAATGCAATAAAGAGGTTAATGCTGTCTATGAAATGAGAAAAATAATAATAAAGTAAATGAAATGGAATAAATGTACGTGTATGAAAGAGGAATATAGTGTGGTCAGGTTAATAATTTAAGTGTTAAACTAACGAATAATTTGATTACTTAATCAAAATTACCTTAGAAGATCCACACTTGAGTTTTTTTTCTATTTATAATGGTTTAAGAAAATATTCCACCTATAATGGAGCCTTGCTTCTTTTTTTATAGCTATAGAACCTTATTAAGAAACACAATTACAAATTGATTTTTAATTCTAAAGAATCAATAATTTTTAAATACAGAAACTTATTTAATTATTTTTAAATAATCCAGGTAATTAAATTTAATCTAAATATTACTACTTTTGAAATTTGTGATATCGTATCAATCGAAAAAAATAAAGTGATTTCATAATTCATATTATCACTTAACGAATCAACAACACAAGCACTCCATTGCTCTTCAGTAACTAACTACCTCTAAAGGCATTGTGCAAAAGGGTCAAAGGAACAAAAATATAAAGAGATACATGTAACAAGACAGGCCTATGTCACATAATACCAAGTATCGGAAACTATGTCACATAATAGTTGAACCAAAAATACATCATCATATCCTCCCACACCCAAAAACAAAGGCTGGGAGGTATGCATACCAACACGTGAATTAGTTAGTTCGCTTTGAACCAACCAAACTTAAACTAAGGCACTCCAAACAGCTCCATCCTCTTCAGCACACTTTGAGTGCACATATTTGATCTTCTCTACGGACTTGCATATTCCACTACAGCTCCAGTCAAAGGATGCAACACATATGTTACCTGCTTGTGCCTTCCACTCACAATCTACACAAACATTTTGGTTAGGTATAATGTTTCATGGAAAGACACCAAAATACATGAACTTGTAGTAGTACTTGAAATGAATATAGATTCTGTATTTCTCAGAATTTTCACTGTTTAGATTCCATACCTGGAGGAGTCCCACAGCACATACTGCGGTCATCTATATGCTCAACTTCAAGACCTATGAACCATGCACCAAGTGACACATCTTCATTGGCATATTTGTGCAATATTGGCCTGCAATCACAATTAGGATCCGCATGAAACTTGGACTGATCCATGAGCTAGAATAGAAAACACTTAACTGTAAAAATTTCTATTCTACTTTTTTAAATGGCAGCACTATAAAGTCTAGGATGGCATTTAATTTCACATTAAAAAATGTTTATATAAGCGTCATTCTAGTGAGTGCGCAAGAAGAATTAATCTTGATCATATGATTATACATAAATGATCCAAATTGTTTTACTTAAATCTATTCATGCATTATAGTTGAATGGTCAAGATTAGCCCCTCTGGTACTCTCAATAATAGATAGCTTAGTAGTGCATGGAAAACTGTATCCCTACTGGTTAATGGAAATGTAGGTGGCTAGATCCTTAGAGATTGCATATATCTGCCCAGTTGCATGTCGGAAATATTTGTTCCCCTCTTCTCCAAACTTCCAAAACTCAGGTTCATGATATTTAACATCCCTACAATAAGAAACAAAATCTGATAACTACAAAGCCACAATGAAGAACATTGAAAGGGAATGGCTTCATTCTAAAATACAAGTCCAGTGGAATTACTTTCGAGAAAGAACAGGTCCAGATTTCATACATCCAATGTAGACCCTTGGTTTGGAGCGATGATGAGCAAGGGTTGTTGCAAGTACACCTACATGGCAGTAGTTGTTACTTGTTAGAACAAAACAAACCTTACTTGTGAGGGGAATGTAAAGGAGGAAACTGGTGAAGGAAACAATGGCACAGAAACACAAGAAAAATGTCAAGAATATTGAGACAGCAACATACCTAAATTGACATGGACATCATCATCCACTTTGACATAGAACTCAGCATCCCATTTTGCAACTGCTGTAGAAAAGAATGTTTTTGTTTTTGCAGACAATTCATGATACCCTTCAACATGTTCCTACAAAATAAATGAACGACATTGTAATCCTGCTAGATTATCTGAATTTATCTTATTTAAACAGTTCTAATTATGTGTTACCAGGCGAAGGAAGTCTTTGTGCTGGACTTCTTCTGAATCAATAGCTCGATCTAGAATGCTTTTAGAAGTTGCACTGCAACAACCACGGCAATATCATTCATGTCAGTTTCATTAAGAGCACCTATGCATCCAATGTAAACATATCTATTTTCAATTAGTGTAATAATAAGACATTTTGTGTTGGGTTCTTAAGAATGATGATTTGGAGAAAAGAATCAGAACATCCCTATGGTCAGAATTTACTATTCTGCATATATTTTCATTTTTTTCTTGGCAAAGGTAACAATGGGCCCTTCTGCTGCCAGCACAGAGCCACATCACAAAGGTGGTTTATAATTGAAGGTTAAGAAATTGAATTTCTAATTACAATCCTTCTGCCTTCAGAACTGTCTGAATTAAGCGAGAAGAAATTTGTTTTTCCATGAATTTATTAACAATTGAGACCTCACTAGCCCAACCATATCACAACTTGTGTTGTATTGTGAAGATGTTTTTAACTTCTAAGATTTCCAAGTCCAAACTTTGGACATTATATTCTAAGTATAAAATTGATGAAGCCTGTGATTCAGATTCAAGTTGCTGAGATGAGGAGGAGCAAAAAATGGAAAGCTGGATTCTTCTTACTTAGAGCATGGATCGTTAACACAAAGAATAGGACCATCACACCCTAAACCCATTATGTACACAAACTATGTTCCTTGTACTCCACGGTCAACAAGTTCAACTCCTAGGAGGATTTACGTGAAAATTATAGTGCTACAGAGATTTCTAGCTTACTTTTGTCAAATGATTTCAAATTAAGACAAGATTTTGAAATCATGATCCCTAACATTACTGAATGTTAATATTCAAAGAGAACAAAAGCATTAAGAATATGCAATCAAACTTCATAGGAAGGGAAACAGATATGCTGTCAAGAATCTTTGATGAGTTTCATCATTTACAATAATGGAATACAGGTACACCATTTCATCTCAACATTAGATTGAGTGATTGACTTGTATAGAAAATTAAAGGATTACAGAGGAATTCTGCTGCAATTTGTAATTGTGTCACCAATAATTGTTTTTCAATGTAAGGATTAAAAATGAAGATCTATGTAGCCAAGTTGGTTGCTCATTTTATGATCTAGCAGTCATATAAGAGTGTAATAGAAATAAATTTGTTAGATCAAACAGTAACAATCTTTTTGTGTCATCATATTAACAAAAATAGTAAATACATGTGTTTCACAGAACAAAAGAAACTTCAAATGGCTTCACATTGTATGGAATTATGGATAAAGCAATAAATTCATTAGTCACTTAAGGCATTATTATAACTCTCTCCTGATTTACCCCATAATTTACTTTGATAATAACTTCATGTTACTAACACAATCAAAATCTTACAAGAATGTACCTGTGACCAATCATGAATCTGATGACAATTCCCTTCTCGCGTTCCAATTGAAGAAGTTGTTCACCTGATCAAGAAGGGGAGCCAAAATAACAGCTTGTTAGAAATTAGTCCATCACCATTAGATTAGATTAAAACAGTTTTCATCAGAAACACATGATACCTTGAGGCATCCAAGTCTCTCTAACTGAATCACGTCGCTTCCTGCTACTGAAGGCAGTGTTTATGCCAATCACTACAAACACCTTCTTCCTTGGTGGGCCTTCAGTGGAAACCCCCGAGGCCAAGGTGTTATTCGAACCATCCGAGATCTCGGATTCTCGTGTACTCCTTGCTGCTGCCAGCTCCATCTGAAGCATGGAAACTTGCTTACCCCTCCAAAGAAAAGTAAACACCAATCATTCACCAAACACTTCATTTGCAACATGCAAGCTAATCTAACCAAAAAGGGAACATGTTCCTCTTAGCACTCACTGAATGGCTTCATGGGTTTTGTACACTTTACTCATTACATCCTCATCCTGCACAGGCTGCATGTGACACGTTAAAAAACACCAACATAGATTTCAAAATTAAAGAACATAATTTTTAAAAAATAAAATAAAGTGAAAATGGAACTGAAAAAATTCACTATGAATAAAACATACCTTTTTAGTAGCACAATCCCCTGACACCACTTGTAGTTCTTGCTCATGTCGGTGATTTGACAGTAACACCCCGTTAGATTCAGGTGGTTCCCACATCCTGAAAAGTAACAACGATGTTGTTGTTCAGTAATCAACACAACCACAAGCCATAAGAATTTGAACTTGGAACAACAAAGTGATAACACAGACCCAAGTTTCAAAGTTCATATTCATACAAAACTAAAAAAGGAAAGTACACAGAACACCACGAATCCAGAACTGAGATGAATCATATAAGAAAAAGAGTAAAGAGAAAATGTTAAGAGATTAGGATAGAGAGACCTGGTTGTTATGAGCATTCCAATAAGGAAGGAAAATACAGAGAAAATTGGAACCCATTTTGCAGAGATCTTCTTAGAGCTACGAGTCTTCATATTGGTCCTCTGTGTCTGTGCCTGTCTACTTATTACAACTTACAACAAAGGTTTTTGTTGTTGTAATAATGATAGCAGAGTGGTTTTGTGGCTATTTATATTAGAATAACATTAGTAGACCATTTGAAATTTCAATATTGCAGAATACTTTATGAATAAATCTTGCAGAATGGTAATACTTTATGAATAAATAATAGTGCTCTTCACAACAACAAAAAAGTTAGTTAATTTATTTAGAATTTAATTTATATACAGGGATAGAATCTTAAAAAATAGTTATTATAAAAATTAAAAAATTGTTATATATGATAAGTTTTTATTGATTGATAGTATAAAAATTCTTTTTTTCTTGTCTTGAATCGGAGTATTTTTTAATTTACTATATCAGAAATTAATTTTATTCTGACTTGTAATTGTCACTAATTCAATAAAAAATTATCCAAAAAAAATTGAATACGAATAATTTTCTTGATAAATACATCGTTTCTCATATTTTAATGCAATGTAACTTTAAATTCCTTATTTATTATTATCTTAATATTTTTTATTTATTTTTCTTAAATTAGTTTGTATAATTAGAAGCATTTTTAAATTTTAAGATAGTGTAATAATAATATCTTTAAGTCTGAATCATGTATGTATTTTGTGAAATTGACGAGTCATAGAAGAGTCGTTGAGATTGTTAGGCAAAGTTGACATGCGACTTGGAATCGTAAGAAATGGCGTCTCTTTTCTCGCCAATCACGCCTTCAGTGCTCCTTGTAGTCGTAGATGGAACTTTGTCAGTTGAAGCAAAAGAAGTACGTTATGGAACACAAGCTCCATATTCATTCACTTGTTTTAACTTCAATTTATATTGCGTCTCCACTTAATTTATGTTATGAAAGAGGTATAACTTATTATAAGGGTGTTTTGGCGGCACTAATCTTTGTTTTCATATGCAATTTTTATAAGCCAAGTAAAGAGAAATGAATAAAAATTTGTTTATGGCTTTGTGAAGAAGAAAAAAACGTGTTAACAATGAATTTTTTGACAATTTTTAATTAAGAAAGGGGAGAGAGGGAGTTGTAATTTAATTAGTTGGACATTATTTAAATGAGTAAATTACGTATGTATTTCATTACGTTTAAGAATATTATAAATCTTTTTTTTAAATCACATTTAAAGAAATTATACATGTCTTTCTTTTATTTTTTAAAATTTACATAAATTTTTTAAATGTCATCTAAATATTTGATCATGTAATAAGTCATGTATATTAACAATTTGGATTGATTAAAAAATACTAAAATATATTTTCTTCCTTATAAATATAAAAATGTTCAGAATCTGTTGTTGAAAAAAAAAATCTATTTTTCATCATTAGTTACTTTTTTTTTGTCGAAACTTAGATTATAGTTTATTTGATGAAAGTTTTACATATAATCAATGTAAAAAATAAAATAAAAATCTAATATTTTCTACAACAAACAACATACACATAAGGAGTAATGTACCTGAATCTAATTACAAGTCAAAAAGTAATAAATTTAAAATTTTCAGTAAGATAAAAAAATTTGCAATGAAAAATTTCAAATATTTTCATATTTATGAGGATGAAAAATATTTTTTAATTTTTTTAATTAAAATCATTGACATGTGTTATTTGTTGTTGTTAAATATTTAGTCGATATTTAAGGAACTTGCATAAGTTTTAAAAAAAAAACATGTTAAATTTCTTAAACTTTAAGAGAAATATACTTAATTTTCTTAAATCTTCTCCTAACAACATTTTAAGTTTTACAAAAAAGAGAAAAACATATGTCTACTTTTCTAAAATCATAGTTTTAAAATGGGCTCGGTGATTGATCCAATCATGGTACTAGATTATTGGATTAGTAGTCAAATTGGTAAGTCACTAATAAACCTGCATGACCCTATCTATAAAAAAATATATAAAAAATTATACTTATCTTAAAATATTTATCCTAATGTATTGAAATTTAAAAGTCTTAAAAACTAATAAAAAAATATAAAAATAAAAGTTAAAAAATAATTATTATATCTAACATTTAACATAAAAAACATTAATATCAGTGTATATCAATATTTATACTAAAATAAAACATAGCTATATTACATCAATAATTCAAGATCATAATTTTACTTGTAACCTAATCATAATTATAGTGACTGCTGAATTAATTTAACTCAATAAAAAATACAATTACAACCACAAAAGATATTCAACAATAAATAAAAAGATTCATTTAACTCAAAATCATAAAAAAAACTAAAATAAAATAATAATAAAAGTGATCTAATCTAAGTTAGTAGGTCACCATTTAATTACAAACCTGATGAAATCAATCCAAAATCAAAAATATAATTGATCGACCTTATAACTCAACTAATACAACCATCAAGTCACATTTCGATCGGTCCAACCGCGGCAGATCAGTTGAGATTTTAAAACTCTGCCTAAAACACAAGTAGACATGCGTAATTTATTCCCTTTCATTAATGAATTTTGGAATTTGCGGAGACTTTGTGGGAAGGCTGTAAGCCTGTAATGTGACCAAATAAATGTCCAATCGCTACACGGAAGCAAGTAAGAGCCCACTCTTCCTTTGGAAACATTTTTAATTAAAGAAGATCCGATCGCTACACGGAAGCAAGTAAATGTCCAATCGCTTTAACATTTGTTTTACAGCAAAAAAAAAAAAATAATGTCCCTGGATTTTCGTGAATTTTTAATTAAATTTTGAAACTAAAAAATATAATTAGATCATTATCTTCTGTAAAAAACTTTTTTTTGAGGCAATCTTCTGTAACTTTTATGGGTACTTAGAGTTAATTTATAGTGGCCGGAAATTACTAAAAAAGAATGTTTGAAAACATTTTTAATTAAAGATTTAATATAGTATTAGTGATAGTATGTTCCTGGATTTTTCGTATTTTTTAATTAAAATTTTAAATTAAAAAATTATAATTAGATCATTGATCTTCTTTAATGTTTATAATTGAAATTGTTTCTTAGAGTTAATTTATAGTGGCTTGAAATCACTAAAAACAATAATTTGTGATGATTTTATTAACTTTTAGTGGTATACAAAAATTGTCTGCATAAATATATATTTATATATTAAATATTATATTAATCGTTTTCACAATTGGATGCATGTATGACCTAAAATCTTTGTACTTTGTGTATACAAATTCATATGTTACATCTTTGTTACATTTTTGTTAATTATTGGATGGAATTTTGGGATAAGGGACTTAATTTGAATAATTAGCAAACTATAAAAATAAAATGCGAGCAAATACAATTAAGGAAAGTAACATTGTACATAGGCTAAAGGCATGAGGACCAAAAGTGCTACAATGTTGGTTCTTCATTTGGACGAAAAAATCTATTGGATTGATTGAGAAGTTTAACTACCAATAATAAAAAGAATTTACCATTGTAATGCTTGACAAATCTTATCTTCGAGCCTACTTACAATTAGGAGAAGCATCAGTTGATGACAAACATATCTCTTGTATGTAACCACTATTTGATTTTTTATTTATTTATCAAGAAACAATTTCATTGAATTAAAAATAAATACAAATAAATAAGGATAAAAATAAATCAGGTTAAATTTGACTTTAGATAAATAGATTTGACCTATTTTATAAAATTATTGTCAAAAATTGACCTATTATCTATAAAAAAATTTAAGTCTGATTTGATCTTTTTAAAAACTTGACTTGACCTATTAATTTATTTATATTAAGATTTATAAATACTAAATAGACTAATCAAAATTTAAACAAATCAATAGGTGGATATATTAAAAGGACATTATATCTAATTTTAAATATAACAAATAGAAAATAAAAAAGTATTTTTATTTTATAAGCAAATGATAATTTTTTTATATGCATATTCTCTATCCTCGGGTGGCTGGTGTTCTGCACGTGGGACTAAATTATTCTTAAAATAACCTTAAGAATAGAAGAAACATAATTATAATTACCAAAAAGCTACAGGGTTTTTTTCTTTGTTACAAACTGTTAAAAACATAGGAAAGAAAAAGCAAAACAACAGCAGAGAACCAGGCGTCATAAGTGACGAAACAAACTCCACAACAATAGAATATATGGTCTTAAACCTCAAATTACCAAAATCCATAAAAATTTTGTAGTAGGTCTCAAACCTTAAAACACTACCAAAAAGGCCTCAAGTCTTACATGATCAAATAGTCTTAAGACATCAATTACTAATAGTCTAATACCAATGACATGAACAGTAGACTAACGATAAAATCACAATTCAAGAATGACAACAAAAAAGATGTAGCAGGCAACATAAAAGCTTCAAATATTCAAAGTGATCTCTTCATATCCTTCGTCATTCACCTTCAAAATAAAATAAAATAAAAATTGTGACTTATACAGTCCAAAATAGTAAAATGACACGTGACTTATATCATGGGGTCACTGTACACATGGACACCCTCCATGTCAGCACTGCCACATTAAATAGTGTTTATCCATTCTTCAAGTCTCAACCCAGACACTTATCCGAGTTCTTTGTCAACCTTGCTACAGGAGCGCGGACACGGACTGCCACAAGAATGATAATATCTATTGCGCATATCTTTATATTAACAGCATATCAATTATGGCGGAATATTCAAATAGGTGCAACCACCTTATCTTATCATATCTTCACAAGTTATCTACAAGCTGTTACTTATCTACAAGTAATAGTATATCAATAAGGTACACATTACCTTATATCTAAATTAGATAATTGCCTGCTATTATCTTATCTACAGATTACTAACAAACAAAGGCTTAAAGCCCACACTCCACACTATAAATACAACCTTACAGGTTCTCTCTAAACACACCTTAACACAGTACTTGAACGCATTACTCAAGTTACTCATTCTCTACATCTCATACTGAGTTCTCACACTCAGTTATTCTCTTATAAATTGATGTACTTACTTTAGCGTCGGAGTATTTTTCCTTTGTTTTGCAGGTTCCTCCTCTAAGCAAAGTCTACACCTTGTCCGACGTGCAGAATTTGGAGTCCACATTGGTCACGCCTACCTCACACGTGGAATTTCCAGATTTTGGTAAGAACATTTGGCGCCCACCATGGGGCCCAGGTAAAACTTACCTTGCGGCCTCTCATTCAAATACCTCATTAGTACATGTTCATGGTCAGCACACGCTCTAGTGTTAGACAGGACACCCCTGTCGATTCGTCTAACCCCCCGCAGACTACCATGACGAACGCTGACACCATTCAACAACTCCAAAATCGCATGGCGGAGATGGAGTGCAAGTACCAGGAAGAAATCCAAAGGCTGAAGGTTGACCGCGATCAGCACGAAGCCCGAGCGAGACATCTCGAGAGAGACGAACGCTCCCCTATCGCCCGAGAAGAACAGACGCAAGGTGAATCGCATCCTTAACAACATGTCAACCCTTCGCCTATTCGTAGCTCAATGTAGGGTTACCGAATGGAAAGGCATAGTACACGGTGCAATGCTTTTGTCAATTGCATCAAGTAAGTCGACATCCCATTCGGCTGGAAACCTCTGTACTTAGAGGGGTATGATGGCACTACCGACCCAGACGAACATCTCGATGCCTTCCTATCACAAGCGAATCTTTACATGAACAACGACGCCATATTATGTTGAGTTTTCCCTACATCTTTAAATGGAGTAGCATTGGCATGGTATGATGACCTTCCTGAACGGTCCATCAACAATTTCGACACCCTTGTTGAAAAATTCAGCACACAATACGCTACCAGTCGAACTCATAGAATGACATCCGCTGCACTAGCAACATTGCACCAAGACGATAATGAACCTCTTCGTAGGTTCATGGAACGATTCGGGCATCTCACTTCTCAGATCAGAAACCTCAACCATGAGGTAGCACTGCATTCCATGATGCTAGTCCTTTGACCGGCAAATTTGTAGATAGCCTCTGTAAGAAACCTCCTTCTAGCATGGACGAAATACGTGAAAGAGCCAAAGGTTACATTCAGATGGAGGAAATGTCGAAGTTCTGCAATGAAATCTGACAAGTTGGACAGAAGCACGAAAAACATGAAATATCCATCAAGGTCGACCCTTAGAGGGCCGATAAGAAACGAAGGCCGCACAAGCTGCAGCCTCTCCCAAAAGGACCTAGGTTCAACAGATACACTCCTCTGACTGTCAATCAAGCCACAATCATGGAAGAAGCCTTTAACACTGAGGTACAAGTGACATTGCCTGTTCCCTTAAAACAAGGAGGAAACCCTAACAGGTATTGTTGATACCATCGAGGCAGCGGCCATAACACTGAAGATTGTGTGGCATTGAAGGATATGATAGAGGAGCTTCTCCAAGCGGGGCACTTATCACGGTTCGTAAAAAGACCTGATAATCCTCCAACAGCAACTAGACAAGAGGAACGGCGAGATCTATTCAGAAACAATGACAGACGTGGAGATGGTGCAGAAGACAGAGGGAGGCAAAGACAACCGCAACCTAGATGTGAGCGTCAACCCCCTCGCCAACAGAAAGAGGAGCCCGTCCAGCATATTTGCGGTGTAATTCATTCCATCGCAGACGGTTTCTCATATGGAGGATCATCAAGTCAGTCTTGCAAGAGACACTTGCACTCCATTCAGGATATCGATGTAAACCGTGTTGATACTTTCCCAATGAGGAGTTTACCTCCCATCACATTCACTGATGCTGACTTTGAGGATATTAACCCTATCAACCAGGATTACCCCATGGTTGTTTCCCTCATAATTGCTAATTTCAAAGTAACGAAGGTGCTCATCGATCAGGGCAGCTCTGTTGACGTCTTATATCTAAAGACCTTTTAGAAGTTGGAGATCTCTTCAAATGCTATATAGCCTTGCTCCGAACCCCTCCTGGGCTTTACAGGAGAAAGGGTGGAGACTCTTGGATATGTCAACCTAATGACCACTTTCGATCAAGGGTCACTTTCTAGGAGTTTTACAATTAGATACAACATTGGGAATGCTGACACATCATACCTTGTCCTGATCAGTAGAAAGACTCTCAACGAGTTGGGCGCTATTGTCTCCACGTCTCACCTAAAGATGAAATTTCCTACCATGACAGGGGAAATCGTCACTGTGAAAGCAGACAAAAAGCAGGCTAGACAGTGTTACGTCGAGAGCCTAAAAGTATTACCATATCCTCCTAACGGGGGGTCGGACAGACATGGTACCACTTCGGGGGGTACTACTGTAATGCCTTGAATTTTAAGCATGTAATTAAGCTTAGATTAAGCTC
>CM023954.1:29638386-29668583 GCA_013407115.1 Glycine latifolia
GTGATTATGCTTGGTAATGACCCTTATAACTAAGGAGGGGCGTTACAACTACCCAGGTCATGAACGTAGACAGAGAGTTTATCCCCTATACACTGATAGTCTACCATACAGCTCACCATGACGATACCTTTGAATCCGTGTGATGATAATATCGACAAAGGACCAAAACCGATCGAAGAAATAGTTAAGCTACAACTCAAGCCCAAACCCGGACAGTGCACACAGCTCAGCAAAGAGCTCACCAGCCATGAGTATAGACACCTAGTTGATGTACTCCGCAAGAATGCATCTTTGTTCACTTGGCAACCATCTGACATGCCTGGCATTGACCCTAGTGTCATATGTCACAAGTTGGTTATATGTCCACAGGCCAAACCAATAACACAGAAGAAGCGAAATATGGGAGAAGAAAGGCGAAAGGCAGTAAAAGAAGAAGTAAACAAATTGCTTAAAGCCAACTTTATCAGAGAAGTCAAGTATTCTACTTGGCTTGCCAACGTTGTCATGGTCAAAAAAGCCAGTGGCAAGTGGTGCATGCGCACAGATTTCATAGACCTCAACAAGGCATGCCCTAAGGACGCGTATCCACTCCCCAACATCGACAGACTGGTCGATGAGGCATCCGTGTTTCATATCTTAAGCTTTTTGGATGCATATTCTGGTTATAATCAGAACAAAATGCACACCCCGGACGAAGAAAAGACGGCCTTCATCACTGAAGATGCCAACTACTATTACAAGGTCATGCCCTTTGGTCTCAAAAACGCAGGAGCTACATACCAACGACTGATGGACCACGTCTTCAGAAAGCAGATCAGACGCAACGTCGAGGTCTATATGGATGACATGGTCATCAAGTCTCAGAGTGTAGCCCAACATGTAGCAGATCTGGTAGAGGTATTCGAAGAGCTTCGAAAGTATGACATGCGTCTCAACCTCGAGAAGTGCACATTCGGGGTAGGCGACAGCAAGTTCCTTAGCTTCATGATCACACACCGGGGTATTGAAGCCAACCCGGATAAATGCTCATCCATATTACAGATGTATAACCCGACTAATGTTAACAAAGTTTAGAAGTTGAATGAAAGATTAGCCGCATTATCCATATTCCTTCCGAAACTCGCTGAGAAAGTAAAGCCCTTTTACAAGCTGCTTACCAAGACAACATCATTCCTTGGGATGACACCTGCGAGCAGGCTTTTGAGGCATTCAATAAGACAATTGTTGCACCACCTGTCTTGAGTCGACCTCGACAGGGGACACGATTGCTCTAATACCTCTCAGTGGCAGACGAAGCTGTCAGTTCAGCACTCGTCCAAGAAGAAGGGAAGCACCAGCTCCCTATCTACTTCACTAGCTGCATGCTACATGATGCCGAGAAGCGTTATCAAATGATCGAAAAGATAACCTTGGCATTAATCACCTCCGCCATACGCCTTAGGCCTTATTTCCAAAGTCACCAAGTGATAGTTAAAACTAACTATTCCATCAAACAGGTACTGTGGAAACCAGAATTGGTAGGCCGGATGGTGGCATGGTCAGTCAAACTATCAGAATTTGACATTCGATATGAACCACGTGGTCCTATGAAGGCACAGTTCATGACAGACTTCCTAGCAGAATTTGTTGGGAAAGACAAGTCCATCCCAGACTGGTGGAACCTTTACATGGACGGAGCCTCCAACGTACAAGGAAGTGGAGCAGGCATCATACTTGAAGGATCCGACAACATCTCGCTGGAACAAGCTCTCAAGCTTAACTTCAAGGCCTCCAACAGCCAAGCTGAGTACGAGGCACTCATAGCAGGACACAAACTCACAAAAGAAGTCGAGGCTCAGTATCTGAGATGTTATTCTGACTCACAGCTCGTCCAGGGACAGATAGTAGAAAAGTATCAAACTAAGGAAGCTATACTCCTCCAGTATTACCATCTGGCCAAAACACTCATTGACAACTTTGTGTGTTTTGAGATGTACCACATACCACGAGAGAGTAACACCAGGGTCGACTTACTATCCAAGTTGGCCAGTACCAAAAAGACCGGGCTCCTCAAAACAATCATCCAAGAAACACTCCAAAAACCCACCATTGACACCCCAGCGGTAATGGCTGTTAAATTGAAGGAACATACTTGGATGAATCCTTATAGAGATTTCCTCACCAAAGGAACACTCCCACAAGATGAAAACGAGGCCTGACGTCTAAAGCGGAAAGCCAGCTATTATGTCATCATTAACGGTGAGTTAGTCAAAAAAGGGCTGACAACGCCTTTACTCAAGTGCTTGGACAACTCGCAGGCAGACTATGTCCTGAGGGAACTTCATGAAGGAATATGCGGACTCCATACAGGAGGACGATCCTTAGCCACCAAGGTAGTACGAGCAGGATACTACTGGCCAACACTTAGGACGGACGCCTTTCAGTTCACACGGAGATGCAGAAGGTGTCAAGAGTTTGTGGACATCCCACAGATTCCCCCTGACAACCTTCATACCATCTCCTCTCCTTGGCCCTTCATTGTGTAGGGCATGGACATCTTAGGGCCATTCCCTAGAGCTCCAGGGATGGTCAAGTTCTTACTGGTGGCAATCGACTACTTCACCAAGTGGATTGAAGCAAAGCCACTACGAGAGATTACAACCAGTGAAGTTGAAACCTTCACCTGGAAACATCTCATATGCAGATATGATCTACCCTATGCTATTGTTACTGACAACGGTACGTAGTTCAAGGCACAGACCTATGAGGACTTCCTCACACGACTAGGTATCAAACACCTAGTCACCTCTGTCGAACACCCCCAGACCAACGGTCAGGTGGAGGCAGCAAACAGAGTCATTCTCCGAGCCCTTCGCACTAGACTTGACAAGTCCAAAGGTCTCTGGAGGGAGGAACTACCCAGCATACTCTGGGCATACCATTGTACACCTCAAAGCACTACGAAGGAAACTTCTTTTTGCCTGACATATGGTACTAACGCCATGATCCCCGTCGAGCTAGGGGAACCTTCATCTAGAAGGATGCTTTTTCAGGAACAGTGCAATGAGGACAACATGAGGGTTGAGCTGGAAACCAATGAAGAACTTCAGGACATAGCAAGAATCAAGGAAGAGGCGGTCAAGCTCCACATGACAAGAAGATATAACTCCAAGGTTCAACCTTGAACCTTTCAGGCAGGCGACCTAGTTTGGCGCGTCCGGGGTGAAGCCAAAAAGGATCCCCGTGCAGGCAAGCTTGGACCAAACTGGGAAGGCCTGTTCAGAGTTGTCACCAACCTGGACAACGGCGTCTACAAACTGCAGGAACTCAGTGGTAAAGACATTCCAAGAACTTGTAATGCTACCCACCTGAAAGCTAAGGAGCTCAAGGCTAGATGATGTACTCTTTTTCCTATTGAAGTCATTTTTCCCACCGGGTTTTTAACTTGAAAGGTTTTAATGAGGCCCATTCGAGGAATAAACAGAGGGAATATGTACATTAAAATCCATATTAATAAAACATATACCCCTTATCTTTTATACATACTTATGTCAATATTTAAGGATTTTGACTAAATTCAGGAATTATCGCCTGATTATTCTCCCAGGTCCAGCCTCGACGAAAACCCAGGACCATGTCCTGGTACTTGTCAAGGTCCGTCCTTGGCAAGCCTTAATAAAATCCAGGGTGGACGCATCCTGGTAGCATCCAAAGGTTTAGAAAATTCTAGGGCTCCCCCTAGGAGGACCTTTAGCAAGACCCGAGGTCCATCCTCGGAATAAGGTTCATAATTCCATGTAATTGGTTGACCTTATAAAGCCCGGGATCTGTCTCGGCATGAAGAACCAAGGTCCGTCCTCGGAAGAAGGCTCATAATTCCATGTAATTGGTTGACCTTATAAAGCCCGGGATCCATCTCAGCATGAAGACCCGAGGTCCGTCCTCGGAAGAAAGCTCATAATTCCATGAAATTGGTTGACCTTATAAAGCCCAGGATCCATCTCAGCATGAAGACCCAAGGTCTATCCTCGGAAGAAGGATCATAATTCCATGTAATTGGTTGACCTTATAAAGCCTGGGATCCGTCTCGGCATGAAGACCCGAGGTTCGTCCTCGGAAGAAGGTTCATAATTCCATGTAATTGGTTGACCTTATAAAGCCTGGATCCGTCTCGGCATGAAGACCCGAGGTCAGTCCTTGGAAGAAGGTTCATAATTCCATCTAATTGGTTGACCTTATTAAGATCGAGATTCATCTTGGCAACCTAGGAATCCGTTCTTGGCCATTTACAGGTTCGTAAAACCAAACTACGGTAAACCGTCAAGGTTCATAAACCTTAAAGCTTTGGTTGACCTTCTAAAAATCCAAGGTGGACTCACCACTGGTATGCTCTCAGCAGCCCCTAAACCCAGGATCATGTCTTGGTAAATCTTGATAAAACTCAGCATGGACAACTCCACTGGTATCAACTATGACAAACATGAGGTACAACTATGTCTACCCTCGACATATGTTATCATTGTCATATTTCTTCCTTACGGGAATATAAGTTCTCAGGAACATAACGCCCAAGATGCATTCTTGGCACACAAAGACCAAGGTCCGCCCTCGGTCTCCTAAACACAAGAAAACCCTATTGGTATTGTTACAGATGGTGGAACCCCGACATAGTCAAACCATAGCAATCATCAGATTTTGGCAAGGAATAATTGTTCAAGAATCTTGACAAGCCGAGCTAGAAACTTATCCATTTGCAAGCGTTCAACACATATTTCTATGGTCAAACCCCAGCATTTCTAAGCCTAAGATACACTCTTAGCACACATTGGCAACGGGAACCTCGACAGGAAAAGCTAAAGACTTAGCCATTTTTGTTAAAGCAGGAACCCGACATTACTTCAATCACTTGATAATTCAGCAAGCAATATTGATACATCAAACCACTCAAAAATAACAGGACATTACCTCAACGGGAAGTCTTAAGTTGGTTTGATGACAAATATTATGCAAGTGTTTTGATAAAGGTAGCATGCAAAAGATTGACGAAGAACAAGAAGCAAGAAATACTTTCATTAAAATAGTAAAAACTTTACATGGCCATCCAAAGGCCAAAAGTACAAAAGAAACAAAAGACAAAAGAAGCATAAAGTGGCCTATACATCAGCCGCATCACTTGCAGATTCCTCAGCAGAACCGAGCTCTTCCTCATCGACCAAGGCGCCATTTTTCACATCCTTAAAAGGATCAAATTGACTCAAGTCAAGGTTCTTCACAAAGAGACCGGCTTGGCGCACTGCCTTGGAGAAGCCTTTCTCATGTTGTTCCACTACTTCCCATTTGTACACTTTCAACTCCTCGTCAAGCTCCTTGTTGACTGCCATTTCAACATTGAGCTCAGCGTTAGCTTCCTTCAGCCTTTCTTCTAGACTCGCCACCTTTTCAGCAAGCTCCATCTCGACAGCAAGTCCATCCTTGGCATCCTTCAGCTTGGCCTCCAGCTCAGCCACTTTCTTTGCCAACTCCTTCTTCTCGACCAAAGCCTTATCAGCAATTGCCCTTCCAAGAGCCACCAGCTCATCACCATCAAGCCTAGTCCACAACAACTTGGACAAAGCCTCACCAGTTCTCATGGACAGCTGATGGTTACACCAGACATCCTCGACAAATGCCACCACAGCGTTGTTCAACCGGTTGCGCTCTAACCGCCAAGCACCATGAACAACACCCTTCAGTTTGTGGTACTTTTGATCTAGAGAGGCCGCCTTGCCCATGGCCTCTTGATACACTTGCCTTTGCTCCTTTATAATGGCAAGTCCTCTTTGCAGGAAAAGCTCAGCAGCGTCGAATGAGCATTGGTGACTGGCCGACCTTATCAAATTCCTGTCTAAAGGATTTGGCAGTCCTCGATCAAGTCTATGTCCAACACTCCACAATGAGTCAACCTCCCTGGGAGCACTTAGAAACTCCAGGGGGGTAACAAGACGGGCAGCAGGAGGCGGCATTGCAGATGGAGGAGGCGGAGAAGGAGAGAGAGTGGCAACAGCAGGAGAAGCAGGACGAGATGTGGGCCGAGTTGGGCCGACAGTCATGGAAGGCATAGTGGCAACAGCAGCAGGCGGAGTCGGGGTCATGACAACAAGCGAAGCAATGGCAACAGGTAAAGGAGCCCAGATAGGAGGAGGTGAAGTCGACATCAACCCGACAGCTTCCCTCAATGCACGCAGGCCACGAGGAGCATGGATGGCCCGAGACTTCTTACGGCTAGACGTCCCGGCACCCTCATCCCTTTTTCTCTTTGTCAAATCAGAAGGGGAAGGGTTGGGGAGTGTATCAGCTACCTCAGAAGGGCCAACCCAGACAATGGGTCGACCCTCTTCTGCGACTGGGAGGGGAACAAGTGGTGGCACGACATCACCATCTGCATTACATACCAATGGCTTCCATTGGAAGTTGCCCATAATACCTGTGAAACGCAAAAACACAAAAATGTCAGAGTTCAGAGTTCGCACACCAGAAAAATAGAGAAGTAATAAGGAAGGAAGATTATTGTCCAGCGCGGCAGAGGGGTCATTAGCCGAAGGCAGCGACAAAATAGCTCGCGCGTCCAATGAAGCCAGCAACAGCTCCAAGGTTGCCTTGTCAGACCTCTCCACAACGGTCAGCATGTCCTCATCAAAGGACCTGAACCTAGTAGGGTCAGCCTGTAACACCCTGAAATTTTATAAGTAGAAAGATATTTGTGTTGATTAATTGTTTAATATAAATCTTGAAATCTGTTAAAATGTTTTGCATGGGTGTTTGTGCGTAAAAGGTTAAAGTCAAATTTTGTGGCTGAGATAAGCTATTTGTACACGCATAGTAAAAATAGTGGTGGCTATGGTGGCTGTTTGGTCACGCAAGTAGGCAATTATGGTAGCTGAGATAGCTGGCTGATTCAAATTTTTCGCAACTTGCCTCAGTGCTTCGTCTATAAATAGCAGTGCATGAAGCGAAAACATGTTCACTCTTACCTCTGTGTGTTTCTCTTGTTTCTCTCTCTCTAAAACTCTTTGCACCCAAAAACCTCTCTTATCAACCCTCTGTACCACCTTTGATTCTTAAAAACCACCGTAGCTGCGGCTGAAGAACCTCTACGTTAAGAGGAACTTGTGAATGGAGCTTAACTTTTTCCTTCCTGGTTGCTGTAAGAACTCACATTCAAACGAAACTTACGTTAGTTAAAAAAAAGAGAAGAGGATTGGTGACCAGGTAAGGGAAGTTTATTGTGTTAATAATGATTTTTGATATCATGGTTAGGTTAAAATGTGTATCTGTTGTTTAATATGTTGTGTAAGATATATTGATTATGTCTGTAAATGGTATGAGGAAGACGACTAACCGGGATAGGTAGGCCGAGTTATATATCCCTTGTGTTGTGATGTCGGCTACCGGGATGGGTAGGCCGAGTTATATATCCCTTGTGTTGTGATGTCGGCTACCAGGATGGGTAGGCCGAGTTGCATGTGTCACCTTTGTTTGTGACGTCGGCTGCCGAGAAGGGTTGGTCGAGTTGCATGTGTCAAACCTTTGTGATGTTGGCTACCGAGATGGGTTGGCCGAGTTAAGCAGGTTTGTTCTTGGGAAGAGAGCCACTGGGTTACTTACTCGACACAGCTCGTATGTCTTGAGAAAAGAGCTATCGGGTTCGTTACTTGGCAGAGCTCGTACCTTCTCGGGAAAAGAGCTACTGGGTTCCTACTCGGCAGAGCTCATACATTTCTTTAAAGAATTACTGGGCTTCCTTACCCGGACAACCTTGTGCCCTTGTCCGACCTTGTTCAGGATTATTACATTAGTTGTTATGGCTGAGTGCCAATTCGGACACCTAACATTGCACACTTATTCACTTGTTTGTAGTGTTTGTGAATGACATTGAGATTGGCCATTGTATTGGCTTGAGTTATTAAATGCATTAATATCATGGGGGTGTATGGCATTATCCTAACTGGGATGAGTTAATCACCGGACAGGGCCATACATTGATAGTGCCCATGGTAATCTAAATGCATTTGGATGTACATAAATACCCACGGAGGTGTATGACATTATCTTAGCCAGGACGAGTTAATCCTGGGGCTGGGTCATACATTGATGGAGCTGTGGTGATATTTTATGTGTTGACGTGAGATGCCAGAACCGGGTGGTTAACCTTGCAAGAATCAAGGTCAGTGCATCAGTGTACCCGAGAATGGGTCAGTATATATGTATATAGGGGGCGTATGACGTTATCCTACCCGGGTCAAGTTGAGCACGGACCTAAGTCATACGTTGATAGAGCCCATGTACATACTTCATGCATAATGGAAATAGGATGGTGGCAGTAGGGTATAGAGGTACTAGAGGGGCATCTCTGTTTGGAACTCCCTTGTGACTCAAGGCTAATCACCATGAGGGAGGAGCGACCTGTGCATGACAGAGTGACCTTGACGAGCTTCTGCATCATTTTCCTAAGAGGCTATTTCCATGAAGATGGTACCACATTGCATCGACTAAGAGATAAGTCTGGAACATGCATCATGACTAGCCATTTTAAGATGAACTGTGAAATGTGTTTGGACGGGTTGTACATGGTTGAATGCGTGATAAAATATTTGAACATTGTTGTGATTTTACAATGTTCGAGTTGTCTTTTTATTACTGATGATATTTATTTAATTATTATTTTATATGATGGATTCACCTTTGCTTTGTTGTACCTTATGGATTAGTACCTGTGATGATTGCGAACCATGTTTGTGTGAGCTGATGGACAGCAGTAGGAGACCGGGAAGATGACATATGTTGGTTGGAGACGCCAAATAGCCGGGATGTAGATGGGCTAGATCCCGGGCAAGGGTTTTATTTTTGCTAGTTACACCCCCTGTTCTAATGACTACACCCTGACGTTTTGCTAGTTACACCTTATCATTTAAATCCTTGTTTCTTTTGAGGATTTTGTACAATTCAGACTTGATTATTTATAATTACTACCAACTTATGATTATTAATATACAAGTATTATGATGTATTGCAGCTTTGTGTATTCGAGTTTTGATTTGTGATATTGATTATACTCACGAAAAATTTACTACTATTTTTATAAAAAAACTTAAAGGAATTTTCAAATATAAATTACCATTAAAAGCATAATTAAGAGTATGATACAGTAGCGATGAGGCGGGTCATTACACAGCCTGCCAGTAGAAGGTAAAGTGGGCTTTCCCATCCCTGTTGTTCATCAATGGCAACCCATCAGCAACGACACCGCTTTCGTGGACCTTGAAGAATCGGTCCTTGAAGCGGCGAAAGACGTTGGTGTCTACCTCGAACAGATTTTTTGAGACACTGTGCAAGGAGATCCAAGCAACCTTCCCTGACAACTTGGTCTGAAAGAAAAAGCAGAAGAGAGGAACAGTGGCACGAATGTGCAGATGAGAGCACAAAATCTCAAAGGCCCGCACAACTACCCAGCTGTTAGGGTGAAGTTGGGATGGGGCCACATTCAAGTACTCCAGGAGAGCACACTGAAAGGGAGAAAAGGGAAGGACAAGACCCAACACCTTAAAGAGGCATTAGTACATGAAAAAGAAAGGCAGAGCACTTGGCGCTACCCTCGAGCAGGGAAAATCATCTTTCCCGCAAGGCTCGACAATGACCTTGTCGGCATCTGAAGGAGCCGTCATTTGCAACATCGAGCGAAACACATTTACAGAAACAATGGAAGCTATGGAGGAATGATATTTGAACACGTCCTCCCTTACCCACTCATAGCCACGCATGACTGAACCAATCGGCGGTGACCCAGCACCGGGGCTGCGACACATGCGTGAGGAGGCTCTAACGCCTCCAGGGCTACTTTGCCTCATCATTCCCGAAGAAGAAGTAGGGAAGATGGTGAGAGGCAAAGGATAATCTACCATTGCCTGCTGACGAGGATGAGAAGTGCCCTCACCACCTCGACGAGAACTCGCCTGTCTCTCAGAGGAAGAGGACGATCAGTCTGGAACTCCTCCATGGGTGTTCTCCTTCGAAGAGTCACCCACAGAAATAACCTCGCACATAATGTGCTGCTCTACCGAGCCACCAGAGTCACTACCACCCATGCCTAAGGCAGAATCAGAAGCGGGTGAGACAGACATTCTGTAGCAGTTTATGTCCACGCTCCTGTAGCAGGGTTGACAAGGAACCCGGACAAGTGTGTCCGGGTTGAGACTTGGAGAATGAATAAACACTATTTAATGTGACAGTGCTGACGTGGAGGGTGTCCATGTGTACAGTGACCCCATGATGAAGGCCACATGTCCTTTTACTATTTTGGACTGTCATAAGCCCCCCAGCCTCTGAGCCAATTCATGGGCGAAAGAGGATGAAAGAGTGTCGATGCAGAATGTCCAGTATCATGAGTGCTGTCAGCCCCCGAGGGTGGAAAAATGATGTCACACGTCGAGGTCAATAGCTTCATTGAGGTCAACGAAAACTTTAGACTTACAAACCGGAATGGTTTCAGCGTAGTTCGGATCTACCCACCTACAAGTTACCAAGGACGGACCTTGGATTTGGCAAAGTACCAAGGGCGGACCTTGGGTTTTGTAAAGTACCAAGGGCGAACCTTGGGTTTATGCCAAGAGAGGCTCTTGGGCTTTATAGAAGTGATGGCTCAGACTGTATTAATGGTTGAACCTGGTATTAGGTCTGAGCATAACAAGTAAATGAAGTGTCAATGCTGATAAACTCTGCCAAAGTATGACCGTTGGATGTGATCACTGAAAACATGCGTTATGCCTTCATAAATGCTAATAGTCATGTGCCGCCCACACACCATTACCCGTGCACACATGTCACTCGAAGAGTGGGTACATGTTGGAAATCGTACGGTAGTGGGTAAATATGGTCAATCGTGATGTGAGCTTCCAGGAGATGTTTCAAAATCCCGCCAATAACCGTCGACGTTCACTATGCCTTTAAATAGAGGGGATTTATGCTATTTTCACCGCCATTCCCGTACCTCTACTTTTTCTGAATCTTCTTCTTCACACTTCTCTCTTCCATTTCTTTCTCAAGGTATGATAATATCTACTGCGCATATCTTTATATTAACAACATATCAATTATGTCGGGATATTCAAATAGGTGCAACCACCTTATCTTATCATATCTTCACAAGTTATCTACAAGCTGTTACTTATCTATAAGTAACAGTATATCAATAAGGTACACATTATCTTATATTTAAATTAGATAACTGCCTGCTATTATCTATTATTATCTTATCTACAGATTACTAACAAACAAAGGCCCAAAGCCCACACTCCACACTATAAATACAGCCTTACAGGTTCTCTCTAAACACACCTTAACACAGTACTTGAACGCATTACTCAAGTTATTCATTCTCTACATCTCTGAGTTCTCACACTCGGTTATTCTCCTATAAATTGATGTACTTACTTGAGTGTCAGAGTGTTTTTCCTTTGTTTTGCAGGTTCCTCCTCTAAACAAAGTCTACACCTTGTTCGACGTGCAGAATTTGGAGTCCACATTGGCCACGCCTACCTCACGTAGAATTTCCAGATTTTTGTAAAAACATGACTAAACTGAAAAATACTTTATAAATAAAAATGTTAATAAATTATAAGTAAATGTCCATGTAAAGCCAATAAGTTCTAACCTTTGATTTTCTCTCTCTTCAAATTATACTTATGGCAAAGCCAATCACCACCACAAATGAGAGCTTTAATAGTCTCCTCATTCAACCTAGAGCAATATTAATCGAATGTGAACTCTTGATGGCACATTTGAGATTGGAATAACTAGTATATCAATTGCCATCTTTGACAAGACCTTATATTTCATGTTGTTATTCCTTCACCATTCTAAGGCGCTAAACGAGTCATTCTTATTATCAATAATATAAATTCCTTCATCAAGATAAACATGTAATTTTGACTTCATTGGAGGAACCATTTCCTTTTTATGCACTATGCTCAAATTTGGTCAAATCCACTCATAAATGAAGAGTTACTACTGGATTATTGCCACAATTATCTACTTCCATAGAGGATGACTCTTCCAAACTCAAAGTCACATACTCATCATATAACTTCTCTAATGAGTCTCGTACCTTTATATTCTCTTTAGCAATCTGTTGAGGTTTATAGATCAAGGAAAAACATATATCAACAATGTGAAATTTGACCCTTGGATCTAAAACACTTGCAATAGCCACAAGCAAGTTACACTCCCCCAATATTTGTCAAACTTTGTCTTCATTGGAGCTGCCATTTCTCTCGTGAGTAAATCTTCATCTTCAGACGCATCCAATTACCTTTTTCACCCTTCACACTTCTGCAAGATACAAATTCACATTAGGATAGTCACTTCCTGAAATTATATGAGTTGTTCAATTAAACACTGCTTGAAGTTGACAAACTTTCTCAACTTTGACCTAATTTTCAACTAATGGAGAATAGTTATAATGTGGCTCTCTTTCCTTGTAAGCTACAAAGGAAATCTTAAATTTTGAGGCAATTGACAACATATCATATGTGGAATTCCATCTTGTTAGGCAATCAAGAATAAGCTTTCTATCTTTCAAATCCTTTTGTTCAACAACATCACAAAAAGACTTTAACATTGCATCATTATGATTAATATACTTTGCACTTTCATAAACATTAGAAATGGTTTCCTTAATCTAACTAAGTTCATCTTGCACTAACAAATTCAAGATGTGTGCACAACATCTAACATGAAACAAAGCACCATCCAAGAATAACTTACTACTCAATGATAAATTATCCTTCAGATTTTTCAAACAGGAATCATTATAAGAAGCATTATCAACAGATATAGAAAAAACCTTATTTTCAACCCCTCAAGCTTTTAAACATTTGAAAATTGCATTAGCCCCATCTATTCCACGCCTTGGAGGAGGCATATTCACAAAACTCAAAAACTCTCTTTTGAAGTTTCCATGCCGCATTAATGAAACGACCAATAATGACCATATATTCAGCTACTTGGTGGTTTGATTTCCACATATCTGTAGTTAAGCTAATCTTGTTCACACCTTCCAGCAAAGTCTTCAATTGTCTCTTCTTTACCTCATATACTGCTAAGCAATTAGCCCTTGTTGTTTTATAGGAAACCTTCTGAAATTCTAGATTAGCATATTGGAAGGCTCACATCCAAACCTCATCCTTAATAATACTAAAAGGTTCCTCATGAACCATAATAACAATGGTAATTATTTCCCTAATCTTCTCATTAAAGTATCTAGTACTAGGGATCAGAAATGAATCGCCATAATTAGAAGGTTGAAATAGGATGACAATTTACTGTTCATGTCTAACCATGTGAAACTTCTTTTCCATACAATTATGTCTTTTCAAATGGCTAGTGTTGGCCCCTTTACCATCAATAACAAGTTTCTCTTTGCAATATTTGCAAACAACTTTCTTTGAACCTCCAAGAAGTTTAATTTCCTCAAAATCATCCCAAACTGCCGATGTTTTTTGCCTCTTCCTCTTAATGACATTTTCATTGACTTGACCTTTGTCTTTTTCACCCTGTTGTGTGTTATTCTCTACATGTGCATTCACCGTGTTGACCTCATTAATAGTTGCAGGAATAGATGGGGAAGCATTCTTTGACCTTAAAAAACACAATGTAATTATGATTATAAACACAACTTCAAGCCTATCATAAAATAACATGAATATTCTGCATACAAAAAGATTATTACTTTGAAATTAGTTTGAAACTTGTAGAGTACAATCAAAGAGTGGACAAAAATAACAATATAACACATCAAGCTTCACCAAAATAAGAAATGTAAAAAGAACCCAGTGTATTCATTAGATCACTCTCTTTTGTTCTAAATTTTCCCTACACTAAATTGATATAATAAATGTTATTTTCCTTATCAGACATTTGTTTCTAGAAAGGCAAATATCATAAGAAGGAGAGGGGTTGAATTGTGATTTAGCGTAATTAAAGAAACCTTTTTAAAACCAACAAAGTTTTTTGTTTGTGAAGATAACTTTGTAAAAAAAACATACTTTATTACAAAAGCACTTTAGACGATGATAAAAACAAGTTTGCAAAAACGCAGGACATCCTAAAACAACTTAAAACAATTCAAACCCAAGGTTAGTTAAAAGCAAAGAGAAAACAAAAAGTAAACACACATAGAGAATTATATTGGTTCATCTCTACCATTAAGACTATGTGTAGTTCTTGGTAAACCACAAGTTCCACTAACTTTTCACAAGTCTCAAGTATTATGTCATGGCCACTTCTGGTTACAAATCAAACTCTACCCCAAGTTTGATCAACACCCAATATTCTTTGTTCTACCAAGATAGTGGCTCTAAACAAATCAAGAAAAAAATTATGGTTAAGGATTACTCAAAGACTAAAATAGAATCATCTTATATACACAAACAAAAACAACAGTTAGTCATTTTTTCTCAAGGCATTCAAGGTGTTTTGAGAGTTTTTTCTAATTTTACAATAGTATATAAAAAGTATTGTTGAAAGAGAAGAGTAAGAAATATTTGCACAAGATCAACTACTACAATCTTCAAAGCTTCTGGTTTATATAGGTCTTGTCTTCAAGTATCCATTGTGTCAAAAAAGGTAAATCTTCTTTTGATCTTAGTGTGATAAAAGAGGGTCGATGGGTGCATTTAATGCACGTCCTTTCCTCATGTAAATAAATCTTTAATTAAGACTTGTGTGTACGAGAAATTGTAGAAGGTAGTCACATCTTTGTGTCAAAGCAGGTCCTTTATAGCATAACTCTTCTTTTGATAGTGAAGATGACATATCAGTTCTTGATTTCATTTATTCTTTATAGGATTCGACCTATCCTAGGAGAATGTTTTTGTAAATAAAATCTTAGACACTGAGTAATAAATGATGACGTTTGGAAGGTTATATCACATGCGGCAGTAGATCATGACTTTATCTGCACAAATATTATAAAGATATCATGCGCGTATCACACAACATTTTTACCTTTGTATTTGTTTACATCTAATCAAAATAATCAATAATCTTGATTCATCATTAAGACGTAAACATCCTTTTGACTCAATAGTTTGTTTTTCTATTAAATAAGTTTATATTAAGATTAAAAAGGAAAATAAGAAAAAGATATATTTATCCTGAAACCAGAACATACTGTAACAAAATATTAACGTGGATGCATGAAGGTTCATAAGCAAGAACTCGTATGTAAATATTACACTTTGGACGATATGAATTGTTGCCGGAATTATGGAATCAGGTTGCATAAACAATTTTTTTTAAAATCATATTTTATAAATAGAAGAAAGAAGAGAAAGAAGCTACATTTTATATATTAAACATTAAATTCTATTAATGGAGTACTCTTACATGGAGGAGTATTTATAACTTTTATTCACTCTAGGACTCCTATGTGATTATTGGTGTTCTTTTTTTTATCATGAATAAACGTTATTCACCTCAAAACAGACACCACTTATGGCGTCTAAAACTCCCATTCTTAGTTCTTATGGTATCATTCCCAACACAAGGCCTCGTAAACCTTCTACTGAGACTCGACAAGCACCTTGTTGCAAAGGGCTGCTTTGTCACTTTCTCCACAACAAAGCCCACCGACGAATGCATGCGCTCCGCCACCAACAACGTCACCATCGATGAATCCTCACCTACACCCATGGACAACAATTTTTTCGCCTTTGACTTCTTTGACGACGATTTAGGTGACAACAACCACCCGATGAGGCATAATCTTTCAAACACCGTAGCCCACCTTGAGCGAATTGGAAACCAAGTCATTTCCCAGATGATAAAGAAACACATGAACGCAAAATGCCCCTTTTCGTGCATCGTTAACATCCCTTTCCTTCTGTGGGTCAACGCCACCGCTGAAGAACACGGTATCCCCTAGGCTCTTCAGTGGATCCACTCCGCTGCGACCTTCACCGCCTACAACTTTACTTCAAAAAGTTGTCACCTTTCACTATAGATTTTGTAACGCCCTGGAATTTTTAAGTTGCTAAACTGGACGTTTATGTGTGTGTTATGCTGATTGATTATATGTTTTATGTGTTGTTTTGAGTATTTTGCCTTAGGTTGTGCATTTGGTGGGTGAAAAGTCAACTTTGTTGGCTGAGGTTGCTATGCATGCACGAAAAAGGAGATGTCTTATCAAGCTGTGTTTATAAGCAGCAGGCTGACACAACATAAAGCGTGCTCTTCCTTTCTTCAACCATTGCGTTTTCTTTTTTCTCTCTCTAAAACTTACCCAGAAGACCTCTCATTCTCGACCCTTCTGTGTTACCTTCAAACCGCGAGAACCACCGTGACTACCTCAGAATCCTTTTGTCAAGAAGAACCTCGTGGCTGGAACAGAAGCTTAGGACAACACGTTGTGAAGTTGTAGAACGAACTCCTAGTTAGGTAAGGGGAGTTTATCATGTTTGATAACAGCTTTAGATACCATGGTTGGGGGCCAGGGAGTCCAACTGTGACGATAACTGCATGTCCCTGGTGTGTGTGTTGTTTTCCAGGAAAGCTATGTCTTTTTATGAATGGGACGTGATATGCTTTATGTCTGTTGGATGGTATTTTGTGTTGATGTTTAATGTTCTACGATGAAGAGTCGATGGTGTTCTTGTGGGGGAGTAGATGTTATAAGAACTCCCTGTGCATGTGTGTGAAGTTGACATTTTGATGCTGAAAAACTCCCAAGACACTTTGTCGAAGTGTTAGTGGAGGTGTCGGGTACCGGGATGGGTATGCCGAGCTAAACGGTTTACGTAGCATGCATGTGTGCATGAAGGACGTGACTTAAGTCCTCGTTGGTGGATGTCTGTATACCGGGTTCCTTACCTGGGGTTGTTTCCTTAGAGATGCTAGGGCTCGCTTCCTTTTCTTTAGACATATCGGGTTCCTTACCCGAGGTGATACCTTAGAGTTCTGGAGCTCAAGTTATTTGAGAAGAGAGAGAGAAAAAAAGAGTCATCGGGTTCTCTAACTCGGATGAGCTCGTGCATTCTCGGGAAAGGAGCCATCAGGTTCCCTAACTCGAATGAGCTCGTGTCTTCTCGGGAAAAGAGCCATCGGGTTCTCTAACTCGGATGAGCTCGTGCATTCTCGGGAAGAGAGCCACTGGGTCCTCTACTTGGTTGAGCATGTATCCTTTATTCTAGAACGACCGACTTCCTTATCCGTGGTCGTCTCTTTAGAAGCTCATTTCCTTTCCTTAGAGATATCGGGTTCCTCACCCGGGATGGGCTAGTCTCTTGAGGATTTCTAAGTCCAAGCCTTTTCTTTGTGAGCCACCGGGTTTCCTTACTCGGCAGAGCTCGTACCTTTCGTTGTGAGCTACCGAGTTTCATTACCCAGACAACCTTGTGTAGGTTGGAGACATTAATACAAACCCGAGTCTTACAAGCGGTATCTGTTATAATCGATTATAGCACTTATGTAATCGATTGCACAGTGCGGAGTCCATCTTTTGGTATTGTATAGAAACCCAAGGACCCCTTGAGCGCCTTTGACTAATCCTTACTGACCTCAATCGACCTCGACTGACCTCTTCCGATTTCTACCGACTTTGACCAATCTTGTTTGCCCTCGTCCGATTTAGTTTAGATTCTTACCTCAGTTATATCTAAGTGCCAACCTGGACACCTAATACTTTACACCGGCTCACTTGTTTGTAGTGTTTGTGAATGACGTGTAAGGGACGTATGTGATTACATTGGTGATAGTTGAGGACGACCTATGTGATGGCTTGAGATAATGATGTATGCATTGATACCATGGGGGGTGCATGGCAGTATCCTAGCCAGGATGAGTTGTTCCCGGGTCGGGCCATGCATTGATGGTGCCCATGGTGATCTGAATGCGAGTGAATGTACATAGATACCCACGGGAGTGTATGGCAGTATCCTAGCCAGGGCGAGTTGTTCCTGGGCCGGGCCATACATTGATGGAGTCGTGGTGATATGCTATGTATAGACACGTGAGATGCCGGGACCAGGTGGTTAACCTTGCAAGGACCACAGTCAGTGCATCAATGAGCCCGTGTTGGGGCAGCCCTCGTCTGGGGCATTACGTATGTGCATGGGGGGTGTATGGCATTATCCTAGCCAAGACGGATTTGTTCCCGGGGCGGGTCATGCATTGATGGAGCTCATGTGACATATTGCATTTGCACGACGGAAATAGGATGATGGTTGTAGGGTACCGGGGTACTGGGGGGTCACGTCTGTTAGGAACTCCTTCTGACACCCGGATGCTGATCATTACCAGGGGGAGTGACCTGTGCACGACAGAGTGACCCTGACAAGCTATTGCATCATTTGTATGTCGAGATGGACTATTTACGTGATGGTACCACATTGCATAATGAGAGTTGAGTAAGGAGCATGCATCATGCTAGATATTATAAGTTGACCTATCGAATGTTTGTGGATGTCCGTGCATGTTAGTGCTTGATAGATTGATTGGATATGGTGATGTCTGGATTGTTTCCCTTAACTGATGTTATTTATTGTTTGTTGTTTAATATAATGAACTCACATTTGCTTTGTTGTACCTTGTGGTTTGGTACCTGTGATGATCGCAAACCGCGTTCGTGTGAGTAGACGAGCAGCAGTAGGTGCTTTGGGAGATGACCATCTTTTGGTTGGAGCCGTCGGGTGGACGGGACGTCAATGGACTGGATCCCGGGCAGGAGTTGTGTTTTTCTAGTTACACCCCTTATTTTAATTGATGCACCCCATGTTTTGCTAGTTACACCCCCGACGTGTAATTTCTTATTCCTTTTGTAAAACATGTAATACATTTTGGACATAGTACTTGTACCTACAACTAAACTATGTTGTGTGTGTGTGTGTGTATATATATATATAAACTTGGGATGACTTATGTGTATCTTAATTACGTGTATATTCCATGATGAAGATCATTATATGTTCGCGAAAAATTTACCATTGTTTTTATAATTAAATTTAAGGAGTTTTCATTTAAAACATGTTAATGGCATAATTAAGAGTTAGTGATACAGTTGCGACGTGGCGGGTCGTTACAGATTCCAAGATAGAAGAGCCGTTGAAAGGTAATGTTATGCCAAAAGGGTTCTTCGAGAAAGGAAAATTGGTGCAGTGGTGCCCGCAATTGGAGGTTCTTGCACACCCTTCAGTGGCATGCTACTTCTCACATTGTGGCTGGAACTCGACCATGGAAGCACGTACTTTAGGAGTTTCGATGTTGACTTTCTCCCAATTTAGCAACCAAGTCACAAACGCAAAGTTCGTGGTGGATGTTTACGGGGTAGGGATTCGAGTGCTTCATGACCAATTTGAGAAGAAAGTGGTAGCTAGAGATGCGATGAAGAAGGTGTTTCTGGAAGCTACAGTTGGGGCAAAAGCTGAGGCATTGAAGACAAATGCATTGAAGTTGAAAAGTGCAGCAGAGGCTGCAAGGGTCAACGGTGGCTCCTCTAATTGGAACATTGTTAGGTTTGTGGAGTTTTAAGAAGCTAGCTCTTGTGAAAAATACTCCCTTAGTAGTTTAATTAATTATATAGCTTCACTTGTTTCTAGTATCTTAATTATGCATGGCAAGTGTACCCGTTTCTGCATGAATCGTTATGGACCCATCTTGACTTTGACGAGGAAAAACTAAGTTGGTTAGAGTTGGGTTTGGATTCGAGTTCACGTTTTCCCCGATTGAGAAAGTCAGGTTCGGGGATGTGATCGAGTATGCTGGTTGGTTCCCACCCTCGCCCATTGTTATTATGATATAATAAATATTTTTACTTATAATGCTTATTTTATGAATGAAATTATTGTTTTTCTTATAATTGTGTATAATTTTTATTTAATTTCATGTTGAACTCAAATAATAAATGAGAGCAAGCAATTTTTATTTAATTTATTTCTAAACACTTGAAATTTCAACCTTAGTAAACAAAATTTCTATGATTATTATTTCTTTAAGCTATTCAAAAATAAATGAAATCAAACAATTTTTACTTGAAATTTTAATTTAGCATGTTGTAATAGATTCAGCCTAATTACAAAAAAAATTATATTGTTTTCTCCATTTTTTATGAATAAAAAAACAAGATAGGTCTGGGAGTGGGATGGGATGGAGAAACCCGATCCCCAAATAAGGGCGGAGATGTGTCTAATTTTTGGACCTCAATGCGGATAAGGGACGGGAGCTGAAAGGACTTGGAAAGTCGGGAGCAGAGGGTGGGGAGACTAAACCCGCCCCGTTGCCATGTCTAATCTTAATTACTAAAGTTCAATAATTGGCATATATATTGAGTGTCAATATAATATTTTCTTTAATGAAGACTTTAGGAGGTGAGATGTAGAGACATCGATCAATTTGTGTAAACTTAGAAAAACTCTTAACACAAACCTAATTCAGCATTCTTAGGCATAACAAAATAATTAATTAAATTTGATATTCTTTCAGTTTTTTTTATAATCTTCTTCCTAATTTTTTGATTAATTAAAGATATAGATTCTTTTTGAAAGGTTAAGATATATATTATGATCCGATCTTCTTAAATAAAAAAATAAAGTCTACAATTTTTTTATAATAAATTTTTACCAATATAAAAATGTGTCAAAAATATTTTATAAAATATATTATTAATATTTCTTTTTTATGATAAGAAAAAGTCTAATTGCATACACAATCAATATCATAAAAGAATACATAAACAAACACATAATTTGAATAAAGGAATTATTATGGAACTAAATTAAAATAAAAAATTTCTTTAAAATTATTTTCTTAATATATAATATTCATGTTATCTATTAGGTTTGATTGTAATTTTTACTTTAACTTTTTAATTTATGGTGAACTTTACCTCTATTAAATTAATTTGACACATTTTATTTCCAACTTTTAAAAAATTTGTGGATTTTAACCTCTATCATTTATTTCTAACATAATTACGCTTTTGATCCCAAATTGTTTTTTTATATAAATTTTACCTCTAACTTTTTTTTGGCAAATTTTACCTTTAGTTTTAAATTTCTTTTAGCAAAATTTACCTCCAAATTTTGTGTTTATTAATGATAAATGATGGCAATAAAGTTCATAAGTTTCTTAAAAATTGGGAGTAAAATGTGTCAAAATAAAAAGTTGAGATAAAATTCATCATAAAAAAATTGAAGATAAAAAATACAATTAAACCTATCTATTAATGTTGAAGATAAGTCAAACTTTTTATAGAAATTTGATTTTATGAAATACATGAAATGCAAGAATGGATAAAAGGTGTATATATATATATATATATATATATATATATATATATATATATAGCAACAATTTCAGAAAGTGAAATTTGACCAATTAATTAATAATTTTAAAAAATATAAACAAAAAGTTAAAAACTAAAACAGGCTATGCCTTAACAATACACAATTTTACATTGATAAAAAATATATTAGTTTTAACTTTTTGTTATAATTTTTTATTTATAAAAGCTATTAATTAATTATAATTATCATTATAATTTGATTTTAATTTTAAAATTTTGATATGTTGTATCAAATTGAATATGTATTTATTTTTTAAAATATACCTATATTAATATTACACTAATATTTATCAATCCTAATTAAAACTGTATTCTATAAAGATAAAATTATGAACCAATGGAAACAAAGTCTTACATATTGCTTAAAACCAACATGTTTTATTTGCATTAATAAAGTTATTATTTAAATAAAATAAACCACTCTATAGTCTTACACCACCAAAATATATTATTTTGAAATTCAAATTACATTCTTATATATTTGGATTTTCAATGCAATTTTTCAAAAAAATCAGGAAGAAGATTAAAAAAAAAGAATATCAAATTTAATTTTACTTGATAGTATGATTTTTTATTTATTTAATTTTATTAGTTGTAAAATTTTTATTGATCATGCCTAAGAATGATGTGTTAGGTTTGTGTTTATATAAGAATTTCTCTTAAAGTTATTTATTGAAATAAATATTATTTTAATTATTTTTCTAGTATGTTTGTTTAAATTACTTCTATTTAAAAAAGAATTTTTTGTTTATTTTAAAAAATAAATCCTATTTACTTCTTAAAAAATATTTATATGAAAATATTTATTTAAAGTTATTTTTTATATTTAAATAAATTCACTCATAATATCTTAGTCTAGTTTTTAATAAAAAAGGAAAAACTTCTCGATTCAAATAATTGTCTCATCAGTAACATTAATATTTCGTATGCAATAAGTTATATATATATATATATATATATATATATATATATTATATCAATATCAATATCAATAATTTTATAACACTACTAACTATATATCAAGAAAAATGCTTTCAACCAGTCAAACTTCAACAATGGATTTTGTATAGCATTCGTGCAATTAATTTTAATTTCACACCATACAACATTATTGATATATCATTATTTGTACAATCGCGTTCAATTTACTTTTTATCGTTTAATGTGCAGAGTGGACTCGAGTGTAACAGGTTTGTTATCTCATTTAAAAAATGAGTGAGAAAATCAATTTTGTAATATATTATATGAAAGATTTTGTATTACTTCAGTCAAGCAATTCTTTGTTTCTTCTCTTGTCCGGGAGCTGTTCCTAAATAAGAGATTTTTTAATTAATTCACAGTCTTTAAAAAATGATTAATTTAATTTATAACATTAAATTTACTAATAATATATATTTTTAAAAACTATCCTTAAAATAATTTAAACTCATCATCTTTTTCTTTTCACTTAATTATTTTTTATCTTATTAATTTGTTAGTCTTCTTCTTTAATATTTATAAGAGAAAAAAAATATTTTCATGGCATTTATTGCAAAATAATTAAGGATATTTTAATAAAAAATAATTAATGTAAAATATAACTTTAAAAAATACTTATAAAAATTAACATAATTTTTTAAAAAAAATGATATGTAGAGATGGTCAGGGCTAGTGGAACGACTCTTTGAATCAGGTTCACCACCTAAAGCACCAAATCTGTTATTGTAGGTAACAATTTTTTATCAGTATGTTAAACTGGCTTGTTCACCTGTAACGGGTATATAAGTGTTTTGCTACTTCACCGTGACCCTTCAATTAATCAATAGGTTGAACCCCTACAAAGTTTAGATCCTCTTGATTTCAACTACCACGTGACCGTTACCTTCTTTGCTTTTATGTTTTTTTTTTTTTTTTTTTGGATTTCCATGTTTATTTCTTTTGTTTGTTCATTCCTTTTATCAATCTTTTTTACGTGCTTTTAGTTTTAGCTTTAATATTAACGTGTCTTTTAATCAAAGAAAAGTCTAATTGATCTTTTAGATAGCTTAGAAAGTTCAGGTGCATAATTTTAATAAAATAATACACAAAAAATAATAAAAGTAATAATAGTAATACTATCAAATCAAAATACTTCAGTATTGTTTACATGTCTTTACACTGGATAAAACAATAAGTATATTTTTTAAAAAGTAAAATCACAATTAAGGTATCCTTTAACAAAAAGGATTAGTTAGACATGATATATTTTTTATTCTTAAAATTTATAGGACACAATTTGTTAAAGTTTGATAGTCTAAAGGTTTTTTTAAATAATAATTTTATATAATTATTAATTAATTTTATCTTTGCATTTTACACTCCTTGATAATTTTGTCTTTATACTATAAAAATAATCAATTTAGTCTATAATTGTATAAGTATATTGACAATTTAATCATATCATCAAGTAATCTTGTTTCTATTAACATTAAGTACCTACATAGAACATCCAACAATGTTTTGAACTAAAATGTGAGTGATTTTTTTTTAAAATAACAAATGTAATAACTATTTTGAGAAGAAGGTTTTTCTTCCTAATATTTCATGGTAATACTTTCTTTTGAAATAAAAAAATGGTCTCTAACAAATATAACTTAATGAAAAAATGGTTCACGATAATAATGTGAATTTAAAAACATACATGTATCATTAAATTACAAAATTTGTTAAATACACCGCCAAATAATGTGAATTTCTTAATTTGTTCATAATTACTCCAAGCCAAGTCTGCTTAAATATGAAGTTCTTAAGTAATAGACTACTGAAAAGTATATGCATATTGTTGACATATGTAGTACAAATTAATTTCTTTAAGTCATCCTCAATTGTACAATCTCATAGCTGCATAGTCTCTTAATCCCTCTCATTTCAATGTGATTCGCATAGGGTGTTACAACCTTTATCTGTCCCACATGGTTTCGTATCTAACAGAGGTAGCCACCACAAAAGGTATAAGTGGTCGAGGCCTATCGACGTCATTATTGGTGTCGAGGCAGAGGCGCCACATGGACTCCCATGATGCAACCCTATTCATCATCATTCACACATCTACGATGAAACAACCAAACAAAAGAAAAACATTGCCTTTCATTTTCAACAACAGGGAGAAATTGTCTTCCAACGGGAACTAGAATCCAAACACCACCATCCGTCGCCATGTCATATTCGTTGGCCACCAAAAATGCAAAGGCAGGAAGGAGCAAAGCATAGTTAGCAACCATAGTCCAACCTTTCTTTGACTCTCACACGCACAAAAGGTAAACATGAAGAGGATAAAAGAATGGTCAATTTTTTTGGTGACTTAAAAGGTTAAAACATTTACACACATGAACTGACAACTTGGTCCACATATACTTGGACCAACGCATGATGTCACTTCCACCACATGAATTTGTCACGTTGTCTTTCACGTGTCACATAAGCATTTAATGTTAACAAAAATAGAAATCACTTGACAATATGACTAAATTGTCGATACATTTACATAATGGTGAACTAAATTAATTATTTCCATAATACATGGACTAAATTGTCACTAATTATTAAAAATTTCAATCAATGCGATGACATCTTTAATAAAAATTTAGAGTTAATTCAATGTGATTTTTCAACTTTAAAGTCTTTAGGACACAAGTTATGTCAACTTAATAGTACTAAGATTTTTTTTATAGAAATATATTATATATTATTTTCTTGCCTTTGTTAAATATATGTGAAAAAAAATACTAAATCATTGTTTTCAACATTTCGCTAATGACCTAAAGGTGCTAAATGTGACAATCATTTAAACCATTTTTTAAGACATTTTCTTCCATAATATAAGTTTATAGATTTATCATATTTTTGAAAAAATAAAATTATTCAATATATCTAAAAATTACTCTCATTAAGATACAAACTCAAATAAAATTACACTTCAAAGCATAAATTCTCTATAGATATATCTATATTAATAAAATGACATTTAAATAAATGTACATTAGTAGGTCGCGGGTACCCAAGGATACAAATAGTATGACATTAACCCTGCTCCATTTACAAAAAAGAGTAGAAAAAAAAACTTATTTGAATACCTGTGAGTACCCCTTTAGATATTTATTTTTTATTTGATGAATTTAATATGTGAGTATTTCTTTTACCATTCTTAGGATTTTATCAGAGTTTAGGAATTTTTTCTTCTTTCTCTTAAAGGCCTTTCTAACCACACCCATCCTTCTTAATTCTTCTTAAGACCCAAACTAAAAGCCCAAAACAACCCAACCCACGACCCATAATAATGAGACATTTATTTCTAATACATTTTTCATAAATATAAAATAAATTTAATTAAGAAGAATGCTAACGAGTGTCGGAGAAGACTCCTCTGAAATGCATTATCCACGATTATTTTTAGTGTTATCATATGATCTCCACAATAAAGTAGAAATATCAAGAAACTTAAAATAAAAATATTTTATTGAAATGCATAAAAATATTTTAATGTTATAATATGATCGTTATAATAAATATTTTTCCTTTTAATTTCTTAATCAATATCTTAAAAATACTGGTCAAACAAAATTCTTTAATTAAAATCACTTAATCATGTATCAAGTAACAAAGAATGTTACAACCCCTGAAAGTAAAATTCTCCCTCTGCTCCCTCATTATAAAATTAAATAATAAAAACCTTTGAAAATTTGCATGGTCTTAATATAGCATGCCACTTGTTAAATTTTTTTCTTTAAATGGTTTTCAAATACATACACCGTAGATATATAGATATAAATTTGATCATTTTAACAATTTATGATTTTGAATCTACTATTTTATTTTATCTCTATTTTTAAATTAAATTTATTTGTAATTATAAATTATTAATAGAATTTAAGATAGAAATAGAGATAAACATAGCAGTTGATTGAAAAGGATAACAGATGAAGATAAAAACAGAACATATTCTGTTTCCATCTTCAGTATCGTTTAAATTATAAGATTATCATTTAAGTTTTTTTATTTTTGAAAAGTTGAAAACATAACAGAAGAGCACCGACTACCGAATCGTTGGCAAGCAAATTCGATCAGACACAACAAACAACCAACTGCTTCAAGGGAGAGAGAGAGAGAGAAAAAGGCGCACACTCATAATACTCGCATTGGCAGTGCCACTCCCTCACTGCCACTCTTCCCTCACTCACTTTCACATTCCCATTCTCATCTCATGTCTTTAAAATACACTAAACCCTAGTCAAACTCCTCTTTCTATTTACTTCAATTTCAATCTCAATCCAATTCTCCGTCATGTCTCCGCCGCAGCCCAGCCGTGTCGACCCCAAAATCTGGCGGGCATGCGCCGGCGCCGCCGTGCAACTCCCCAAGCTCCGTTCTAGGGTTTACTACTTTCCCCAGGGCCACATGGAGCACGCCTCTCCCTCGCATTACCTCAACCCTCTCCTCCGCTCTCTTCCCTTCGTCCCCTGCCAAGTGTCCTCCCTCGATTTCCTCGCCGATCCTTTCTCCGATGAGGTCTTCGCTAAGTTCCTCCTCACTCCCCTCTCGCAACAACGTTTCCAAAACGACACCTCGGAGGCTCGAAACGACGACGAGAAGGACCGCGAGAACGGCGTCGTTTCGTTCTCAAAGATCCTGACTCCCTCCGACGCCAACAACGGCGGAGGCTTCTCCGTGCCGCGCTTCTGCGCCGACTCGTGTTTTCCTCCGCTCGACTTCGGCGCCGATCCACCCGTCCAGCTCCTCTCCGTCGCCGACGTCCACGGCGTCGAGTGGCGCTTCCGCCACATCTACCGCGGCACGCCGCGCCGCCACCTCTTCACCACCGGCTGGAGCAAGTTCGTCAACCACAAGAAGCTCGTCGCCGGCGACACCGTCGTCTTCGTCAAGAACTCCAACGGCAGCGTCTCCGTCGGAATCCGCCGCGTGGCTCGGTTTTCCGCCGCGATCGAGACTCCGCCACCTGCGGAACGGGAGGGGTTTTCGCGGTCCGCGACGGGGAGAGTGACCGCGGAGGCTGTGGCGGCTGCTGCGGAGTCCGCGGCGCGAAACGCTCCGTTCGAGGTGGTGTATTATCCGAGGGCCGGTTTTGCGGATTTTGTGGTGAGTGCTGAGGTTGTGGAGGAATCGATGAAGTGCGCGTGGGTTGGTGGAATGAGAGTGAGGATTGCAATGGAGACTGAGGATTCTTCTAGAATGACGTCGTTTGAAGGGACGGTTTCTTCTGCATGTGCTTCTGAGAATGGACCTTGGCGCATGCTTCAGGTATTTTTTGTTTGCATCGTGTTGTGTGATTGAGGAATTGCATGGTCTTTGAGGCAATTTGGATATAGACTTGTTGGAGAAGGAAATAAAATCAATCAAGGAAATAAACGTGTATTAAATGTCTGTGCAAGTTAAAATTAACTGGTGTACTTGAACGTTTTTGGACGTTTGTTCATGTAAGCGAACTTATCAATGTACACCTTTAAACTTGTATTGTAACTTAGGAAGGAAATATTTATCTCATTTAGAAGTTTCCATAAGTTAGAAGTTGATCCAAACAAGGGTATTCTTGTGCAGAAAGAAGGATTGCAGGATGCATAGTGCTCTTATAGTTTTGCCAAATGCTAACAAGTGCTCTTATAGTTTTGCACTAGGAAGTTTTTTTGTTAGGAAAGGATGCGTTTATTAGTATAACAAAGATACAATAATTATATCAATTAATATTAGCATTAAAAGTAATTAATAAAGTATTTTAATGTTTCCTTGGAACTGGTTAATATATGACTAAAGTTTTTATTAATCAACTAGTATAATGCTAGTGTACCTGGTTTATGAATCTTGATAACTTATGGTTTGGGATGGACTTATATTTTTTTTTAAAAGATGGAGAGGGTTAAGTCATAACTGTGTTGCTTTGTGCCCTGCCCAGTGGGATTAGTCTCATGCCCAATGCATATGGGAATAATTACAGAGGGTAAGGGAAGTACACCTTATCTTGTGATGGATTCTGAATAATAGTAGTTTTTAGCATATGGGCGATGCAGAAAATATATGCCCTTCAGTACTAATGAAAAGAGAGAATGGAAGAGTGATTTGAATTTTTGGGCATTAAAATATTAGAGAATGTTTGGTTAGTTTATATTTACCTCATATTCATAAAGAGATTGAGCTGAGAAAATGACAGACTTGCATTATTTTAAGTTTAAAAGATATAAAATTATATGTGTTTTTACTGTGGGCCCTGGCTTTGGGTAAGTGTAACATTTTCACATTCGAATTGATAGGTTGTCTTGTTGCTTCTCTAATTTCTGTGTTTGTGTCCAAATGTTCTACTCGGAATTAATTCACAAGATTCCACTGTAAAGAAATAATTTTATTATTAGTATAATTGTACCTATCCCTGTGGATACCATATATAGGACATTAGAAGTCAATATAATTGAGCTCTGCCTCTGTGGGGGCGATAATGTTTTGTTTCATGGGTAGTTTTATTTCTTTTCAAAATACAGATAGCAATTGTCTCCCTTAATCAATAAAGTTCTTTCTTTCCTGTAATTTTGTATCAATGGATTCTTGTATTATGTTATTTATGGCAGCATACTCTTTTAGTTGATAAGAAACCTTTGTCTTAGAAGATTTAGTTTTATAATTTCTTATCTATCTCAAATGGCCACAGGCTTCTTACCATTTCTTATGATCTCAATACTGAAGGTTAATTGGGATGAACCTGAAGTCTTGCAGAATGCAAAGCTAGTCAGTCCTTGGGAGGTGGAACTTGTTTCCCCTTCATATAAACTTCATACAGTATTTTCCCCTAACAAAAGGCTGAGATCTGACCAGGGTTCTGGGCTGTTAAGTAATAGGGAGGGAGACCCCTTCTTTCCTATGATAGGGTTCCCTAACTCGACAGTGGGACACATGGATAAATCATTGTTGAGTTATGATACTTTTCCTGCTGGCATGCAGGGAGCCAGGCATGATCTATTTTCTCCATCGAGTTTTTCCAACTTCTTAAATGATAACTCTTATCTGTATGCGGGTAGTGGTTCATTTGGGAACAATCCAGTGCAAAGTTTGGGAACTGTGACAACAGAGCTAAACATGAGCAGTTCTCAATCGGATGACTTGTCACCACATAGCCAGAGTAGTTTTCATTCCTTTGCCACAGAGTTTGCTGGGACCCGGAACTGTAACACCAAAGTTGCTTCTGGTTCAATTGTCCTATTTGGTAAGATCATAAAGCCTGCTGAAAGTGATTTGCATGATGCTGATTGCATGGAACGTGATGGCAGCAGGGGCAGCAATAAACTTAAGACAGTTGAGGCATGCTATTTTTCAAAGTAGTTATGCAGCAGAATGCAGTTAAATGCTTGTACAGGTATGCTAATATATCTGATTGAATTTTCTCACTAATCCAATGATAGCAGCAGCTATTGGTGCTTTATTGACAAAGTTTGTATTCAAGAAATGGATTATTTATCTCTATGCCTTTTATTGAAGTGTCTCTAATTTAAGTTGAATGTACTCCTTATGGAGGGATAGTTCTGACTTCTGACTAAGTTCTAGGTAATTCGATTCGTTGTATAGTCTTACAAGTTGATTTATTGATAACATTGATGATTGATCTTATATTTCCCAATAATTGTGTGGTATATTTACAATAGTTAAAATTTTGATTTGACTTCAATTATTAATTTTTTTATTGCTTTAACGGGATTATACATTATAATTTCTTGATATTGAATATGGGATCTTAACATTTTGATCAAATGTATCAAACCTTAGTCATAATTCATTCTTTACTTAACATTTTGATCAAATGTATCAAACCTTAGTCATAATTCATTCTTTACTT
>CM023954.1:29668593-29727007 GCA_013407115.1 Glycine latifolia
GCAATATTATTTAGTCGAAAGCATGGTGGGAATTTCATCTTGTTTAGATCATGATAGTCGTTGCTTCATTATATGCTTCATTATATATATAAATCAAACTCCTTAGTATTGTTGCATTGACTTCAATTGCCAAAATGATAATTTATTTGTTACCAAAGTGATGTCTGTCTTTGTATTATTGAATAGGTTATCCTTGTTAGCTTGGTTTGTTGTTTGATTCAATGGCACACTGGTTATGCTACTAAAATTCATGTATCAATTAATTTTTGCTTTACTGTGGTTGCCTCTAATGCAGGAAATCAAGGCTGGCAGGTAAAACAGGAAGCTGTCTAGGGATTGTGGTAAAGTAATGTTTCCGGGTCATCATATGTTGGTCTTACTACAAACTTGAATGAACTAACATCATGATATTTGATCAGTTGTATGATATTAATATCTGACATTATTGTGTATATTTTCAAATACATTTTTAAAAGGCATTTGTACTTGCCTTAAAAAAAAAATGCCGATGCTTGCACAGGTAACAACCTCCGTACTCGTATATCTTTATTTGACGAGGTAATTGTAGCCTGAAAGAATGCTTGCAATACTCTTTTAACTCTGTCTAGCATGGTTGCTGCGTAGCATATCCCTCATGGTATGTTGGGGCAGTATCATACCTCATAATATTTAGCTTGCATTTTTGTACGACGTCAATAAATAACACGTCTCTGCTAAAAGGAAAAACTGTTACAGTATGAAAAGGGAAAACATGTTTTATAAATTATTCTTGGAAATCGGATATATTGAGCTAGGTTGATTCTTCTTCTTGATTACTGAACCAAAAGAGAAAAGCGAACGCTTCGTAACCTCAGTCTTTTTTGTGTTTCTATTAATATATATTAATTATAAAAAATATTGTTATATTTATATAAAAATGTGAAAATATTTTTCTAATTATATCGCTTTACAGGGATTCTGTCCCACCTAAGTGAATATATGTTAAAGCCAAAAATCGTTGAGTTGCAGTGAATTGTAGTAATTAGTAGTAAGTTCTATTTTTATACATAGTCATTGTAAAAAAAAAAATATTGTCAACTAATAAGAAATTATCAGTAGGGGATTTTATAATAATTATTGTAAAAGTTAAGAAATTTACAATACTGTATTTGCTTTGTAATTGAATGACAATTTTTTTTTTTTTTTGACACGGCGTTTGACATTCCAACTCTGAGGCTTCAAAGACACTTTTAGCTTAACAAAACTTGATTTGACTGAATATGTATTAGTTCTGAACAAAAACTGTCCATAAACAACTTACTAGACGTAATAAAACTTCAATGATAAATTATTTCAATGCAAATGGACACTTGAGGTAAATCAAGTTTATCAAACCAAAATTATTTTAATTCAAACACTAATAAAGTCTATGTCCATAAAATGATTTTGTCGAAGGATCGTTGGTCTCCTTACTAAAAAAAAAATTAAGTCTTGAAACTTGTTTAAATGAATCTACCTAATTGTAAGAAATACATCTGCCTTTCATGTGTATTTCACTTGCTTCAATGTGAAGTCAACACCCTTCCATTCATAATTATTAGCACTGACCATGTATTTGTAATATATACATCTGCATCCACACCCAAGCCCAAAATGTAACAAGTTGAAGGTAATAATTATTTATTTATTGGATTGGATTAGATTAATTTTGAACAAAAAAAATGTAACAAGTTTATATTTCTTATCAACTCTCGAGCAAGAAATACTATGTTGTGGGCTCTATCTCAAGAAGAACATTCCAAAGTCCATAGCTTCAAAAGTGCTAAACAGATGTAGGACATCTTAGCCATTACCTACGAAGGGTCCTTAGAGGTAAAACGTAACAAGCTGAGCCTTTTGACACGTAAGTATGAACTCTTCAGTATGGAACAGGGAGAAGACATCCTAACCATGTTTGGACGCTTCCAAACCATTCTGAACAAACTCTGCTCTCTATTTATACATTATGATAATTATGATCACATTGATAAAATTTTTCAAAGTTTATCTAGAAAATGTAGACCACAGGTTACAACTTTAAAAGCCATCAAGAATCTTGATTATATGACTCTTGAAGAGCTTGTCAGAATCCTTAAAGTCCATGAGCAAGAACTTGCTCAAGATGAAGGAACAAAGAAAAGGAAATCGCTAGCCCTTACAGTTCAAAGACCAAAATGCAACTCTGCGTCCAAAGAATCATCGTCCAAAGCCCTTGCCATGAATAATGCTTCACAAGAAGAATCTGATGACTTTGATGAAGAAGATGATGAACTAAGTCTAATCACAAGAAAGATCAAAAAAATGTGGAGAAACAAGAACTCCTTCAGGTTCAATGGATCGTCCAAAAGATCCTTCGATAAGAAAAAGAAAAGTCCAATCATCTGCTATGAGTACAAGAAACCAGGGCACTTCAAGTCGGAATGTCTTGACCTTGAAAAGCCAAAGGATAAGAAGAAGAAATTATTCAAGTCCAGAAAGAAGAGCCTCATGAGCAGTTGGGAGGACTTGGATGATTCCTCATCTGATGAGGAAAGTGAGGAAACAACCAACTTATGTCTAATGGTTGATGCGTCTTTTAGCAAAGCAGACCCAACCCAACACTTGACTAAAGTTCAGACGATGAGGACTCTCAGCCTGATGACACTTTTAACTCTGATGGTGAAGAGGTAATATTTGATTGCAGAGAAGAATTAATTATAGGATACAATCAACTTCTATCTGCCTTTGCTCGCATTTCTAAAGCTTATAGAAAACTAAATAAATGTTTTCAACATATTCAAAGAGAGCATGAGGATCTCAAGAAAGGTCATCAAGTTCACTTAATTGTTTTGTCCTGGAAACTACTCTGCCTAGTAGTGTACAAGATGCCTATGTTTGTGAGAGAGTCAAAACACTATTGGACAAAAAGGTATCTAGTGGACTCAAAACTTTCCTTAAGGGTTTTCAAGACTTGGAAGAGAAGGTAAAATCCTTAACCACAACTCTTGAAGATTCAAAAGAAGAGCACAAGGAGATGCTTAAACAAAAACTCTTACTTAAAAAAGAATGCACCCTTGCTAACAATGAACTTGAAAGGATGAAAAAGAAAAACTCAGATCTTTGGACAGATTGTCAGCATTATGGAAATATGTCTTCTGATATAAACTGTAAGCTTGAGGAATGTGATGTCTTAAAGGAACTACCTCCTGAGATTGTAAAACTCTATGAGGAGATAGAAACCCTGAGAGATAAACTAGGAAAATTTGTTGGTGGTCATGAAGCCCTTAACAAAATTATTAAGGTGCAAAGAAACCCCAAAGACAAGTCTGGCCATGGGTTCAAAGGAAAAAAATTGTACATAGTGAAGAAGTCACCGTTGCTATTTTTGTGGAAAAGTAGGTCATGAGACTTATAAGTGCAAGGACCCACTTGAAAAGGAAAACCCATCAAAGGGTTTGTTCAGTGCTTACCAGCACCCACATGCTAACAAGTAAAAAGGACCCAAAAAGATTTAGGTACTTAAGAGAAACATAATTCTTGTTATAGTCTTTCTTGATTGCAGGAAAGAAACACCAGTCATGGTACCTAGACAATGGTCGCTCACAACACATGATAGGTGAAAAGTCTATGTTCCAATCCCTAAGTCCTATGTCTGGTGAGGTGGTCACTTTCAGAGGGAATCAGAAAGGTTTGATAATTGGTGTAGGTAAAGTATGTATTTCTACCTATCCTCCTATAGACAATGTTTTGCTTGTTAAAAAGGTTAAAACATAATCTGTTGAGCATAAGTCAATTATGAAACAATGGATACAATGTAACCTTTAACAAGGATATGTGTATCATTCAAAACAAGGACAACTCTTCATTCTTCTTGGCTAAGACACAAGGAAATTTGTATAAGATTAAACTTGGTGGTCTGTCAAGTCAAAAGGTGTCATGCCTACTCTCAGTCAAAGAGCATCATTGTGTATGCAATAAGAAGCTTGGTCATGCTAGCTTGAGATTAATTTCAAAGCTTCAAAAGCATAGCCTCGTAAGAGGACTTCCAAAGCTATCATATCAAGATGATTCTCTTTACAAAGCTTGCCAGAAAGGGAAATAAGTAAAAATTTCTTTTAAAGCCAAAAATATTGTTTCCACTTCTAGGCCCTTAGAGCTCCTACACTTTGACTTGTTTGATCCTACTAGGACTGCATCCCTCTTTGGACGCAGATATGGGTTAGTCATAGGGGACGATTTCACCAGATGGACATGGGTCAGGTTCCTAACCCACAAGGACAAGTCTATTGATACCTTTTATAAATTCTGTAAAAATGTTCAAAACAAAAAAAAAAAAAACATTTGTATTTCTTTAATCAGAAGTGATCATAGAGGAGAGTCTGAAAATGATCTTTTTGAAAATTTCGTGAAGAAAATGGTGTTCACTGTAATTTTTCCACTCCAAGAACACCATAATAGAATGAAGTTGTTGAGAGGAAAAATAAATCTCTTCAGAAAATGGCAAGAACAATGCTTAATGACCACTCAACTCCTAAACACTATTGGGCTGAAGCAATAAGCACTACTTGTTATTTATAGAACAAATTTTATATAAGGCCAAACTTAAAGAAGACTCCCTATGAATTGTGGAAGGGACGTAAGCCCAACATTTCTTACTTCCACCCATTTGGATGTCAGTGTTTCATCTTAAACACCAAGGATAACCTTAGAAAGTTTGACTCCAAATGTGATTCTGGAATCTTACTTGGATACTCTGAATCATCCAAGGCATATAGAGTGTACAACTCTAGAACCTTGATTGTGGAAGAAGCAATTCATGTAAGATTTAATGACAACAAGCTTGAAACTACAATGTTAGAGTTGGATGATTTTTTTTGTTGAGATGAAAATAGAAAATATCGTAAAATCAACTACTACGTCCAGTCAAGACAAACATGCGTCCAACTCACTAGTGGACGATTAACTTGAAGAAATCAGAGAACCAACAGGACGTTTGCTAAGAAAACATCATCTAGAGTCCCATATCATTGGCGATCCTAAGGACAATGTCCAGACAAGGAACTCTCTCAAGCATACATCATTACTCTCAGAGATCGAGCCAAACACATAGACGATGCTATGTATGGTGAGTATTGGGTTAAAGCAATGCAAGAAGAGCTGGAACAGTTTCAGAAGAATGATGTCTGGAAGCTTGTAGAACTCCCCAAAGGCAAATCTGTTGTTGGAGCAAAATAAGTGTTCAGAAACAAGTTGGACAAAACAGATAAGGTCGTGAGGAATAAAGCTAGGCTTGTCGCTAAAGGCTACTCACAACAAGAAGTTATAGATTATACTGAAACCTTTGCTCCTATTGCTCGTCTATAGGCAATACGCATTTTACTATCCTTTGTTTCCCATCATGGTATGATGTATTATTAAATGGATGTAAAAAGCGTGTTCCTTAATGGTATTATTAAGGAAGAAGCCTATGTGGAACAAACCCCCTAGGTTTGAGAGTTCTATATACCCTCATCATGTTTTCAAACTTAATAAAGCCTTGTATGGTTTAAAACAAACTCCTCAAGCTTGGTATGAAAAGTTAAGTTCCTTTTTAATTGAAAATGGCTTTATAAGAGGGAAGGTAGATATTGCTCTATTTGGCAAAGATTATGAAAATCAATTCATAATCATCCAGATATATGCGAATGATATCATATTCAGTGCTACTAATGAATTCCCGTGTGAGAATTTTTCCAAGTTTATGCAAGCAGAGTTTGAGATGAGTATGATGGGAGAATTGAAGTTCTTCCATGGACTTCAAATCAAGTAAGCAAATAAAGGCATATATATACATCATACCAAGTACGTGAAAGAATTTCTGAAGAAGTTCAAGATGGACGATGCAAAGCACATGAAAACCCTTATGCGTCCAACCAATGTACTTGGACTGCACAATGAATCAAATAAGGTGGACGAAAAGACATATATGGGAATGATAAGATCTTTTCTGTATCTTATTGCGTCCAAACATAGCATTATGTTTAGTGTATGTCTCTGTGTTAGATTCCAAAAGGAACCAAATGAAGTTCATTTATCTGGTGTTAAACGCATATTTAGATATTTGATTGGAACTCCTAACCTTGGTCAATGCTTTAAGAGAGAAAATGAATACAAATTGTTTAGTTATTGCATGTGAATTTCACTAGAGATAGAGTGGAATGAAAAAACACCAGTGGAGGTTGTCATTTCATTGGTTGATGTTGAGTTTCTTAGACAAGCAAGAAACAAGAAACAATAGCTCTATCAACAATAGAGGCAAAGTATATATTAGCTACAAGTTGTTGTTCTCAACTCTTATGGCTCAAAAATTAGCTTGAGGATTACAACTTGTTTGAGACTAACATTCTTATCCTCTATGATAATATTGCTACCATAGATCTTTCTAAAAATCCCATCATGCATTCACGTGTCAAACATATAGAAATAAAACATCATTTCATAAGGGATCATGTTCAGAAGGGTACTGTAGAATTACAGTTTGTATCCACAGAAGATTAGCTTGCTGATTTATTTACTAAACATCTTACCTAGGATAGGTTAATCTCGTTAAGAGAAAGGCTTGGTATGTTCCCTATGAAAGAAAGTTTCAAATATATGTGAAAGGTCGCAACACACTACTAAGCGTCCAAAGGATCTATCGTCCAATGAGCTTAGTAAGTACATGTGTACTACACACACGTGTCCAACATATGGACTATGACCACTGGACGCAAGCTTAATGAAACATAGCATTTTGAGTGTTTTTGTGTTAAGTCACTTAAAGCGGGTCAGATTTTTTTTTAGAAAGCCCATTTTGTTTCAACTCCCCCTAGCTTCTTCTCTCTCTTCACTCCAAACACTTAACCGTCACCATCATATATCACCTATATTCTCTCTCCCTCATAAACCTTGTACCCAAAACCTTCTCCTTCTCTTAGAAACTTCTAGAAACCCTAGCAATGACCAAGAAACAGAACTAAACACAAATCACCAAGGCTGATCCAGACTTCAGGAACAACCCACCTTATGCTTCATTTGAAGAAGGCAAAGCTATACAAATTGCCAGACCTAAACCAGTGTCCATCATTGCTGCAGAAGTCTCACTGAAATACAAGGAGGCCAAGGTTCACATTGAACACTTCTTCGACATTGAGTCGTTTGAGAATGTTGGCTATGTTATCAAAGCACACCTCATGTTGTGTGACACCCATCACTTCTTCGAGGACCTAAAGGTGGTGGTGCTGGAACTGATTCGCAAATTCTGGAGGACAACCAAGGTTTACCATAATGAAGTCAAAGACGAATATTTTGTTGGCCAAGTTATTGGCAATACTGTAAAGCTAACAGCTAAAACTATTGCCCAAGCCATTGGGAGTGAGCGACAGGAACAAAATCCATGAACAATTGGGGAAATGAACTTGAAGAACATATTGGGAACACCCTCTAAGGACCCAACTAGGCTAACATGCCAAGGAAGTATGGCACTCTGCTGAGTAAGGCAAAGATTTTTCAGCAGATCATCAACAAGGCCATCATCCATAAATAGGGCTCAAAGGACTTCCTATCTAATACCCATAAGTTCATTTTGTATCACCTGATGGAGGGCACCTCTTTTGACTTGGCCCAGATTCACTTCAATTGCTTTGCAAATGAAGTGATGAAGGACATGAGCATTGGGAAGGACATCTACCATGGCGTCGTTCTGACCAAGGTCCTTGAAGCCTATGGAGTGATAAGAAAGTTCTTGTACAAGACTCTTGAAGATGTATAAGACCATATATATTTTAGCGGGGTGTTTATCCCAAACACAAAGCCTTTAAACAAGAAACTATCTCACATATAAGGTTGGTTGATGATGGCTCCTTCAAGCAAACTACCCTGGTGGATGAATTCATTCTTTCTGAACTTCACCAAAAATTTGGACTAAACACTAGACACAATGACCCATTGGATGCAATTTGGGAGAAAGCTACTAAAGAGGACGACAGGGTGGACGCAGAAGCCTTTCAAGCTGAGAAGAGAACCAAAAAGAAGATGGACCCACCTTCGTCCGAGGCTGCCCCTATACTACATCGTCCACCACCCTCTCTGGTTGCTGCCAAAGCAACAAATGCCATGGGCCATGTATCAAGAAGGGAAATACCTAAGAAGAAACAACCATCGTCCACTGCAGAATGCTTAAAAGAGCTCAGTGAGACTAATGATGATAAAGATCGTTTAGTGTTCAGGAAATGCAAAGCTGCACCACCTTTAGATTAGACTACTACACCTCAAATGATGAAGGTAAAACCAACACCACAAGCTCCTCCTCCTCTAAATCAACCTCGCACCAACAAGTGAGAGAAAAGAGGTGCACAAAAGACTAAGCATTCAGTAAACGAGCAAGCTGATGCTGTTACTGCTCATGATCCTTAACCTACTCAGATTTCTCTCATTCAAGAATAGACCTCCATCGTCTAGCAGTTTGAAAAAAACTTGAGAAGAACTGAGGTTATTCACCTTAAGAAGAAGCCAAGAGTTAAGTCCAATGATGATATGGACGATGAAGTTTCACTGCAAGCACCTTCATCATCCATCTACCTTGACCACTTCGATCATGAAGGACCTCAACCATTGACCCCAATCTCTCCGGAGAAGACCTTCTAAGGTTATGGTTTCCTGTGGCCTTTCTATTTGAGAATGCTTACAGCATTTAAAGGAGATCAGGCACAGGATTTTAACCTTCAATTGGTTGGACGCAACTGGCTCTGGACATTGAGAAGGAGATTATCACATGCCCTTCATCTATGAACAAAGACCCTGAAGCTACACCATTTCCTACTGCATTGAAGTCCTTCCTCCACCAACTTGGAAGAGTCTTCACCCAAAGATATCCAAGCCTACATCCCCAATGGCCTAGCGCAAAAGTGTGTACAAGATTCCATCTGCGGCTTATAGAGAAGTGTTACGCTATGATCAAGATATCATTGGATGATGTAGAAAGATTGATGCTCAATAGATTGACCCATCTTCTGATGACTTTCTACCACCATTCCTATGTCCAAAGCACATCCAACTCTTCAATCCCATGTCCCAGTTCGTTCCTTTAGTCTATGGTCATCAAGCCCTTCCATTGACTAAGGATGATATCTTCAACGTTAGGATGATTCTAATGCAACATGGTCTAGGTGACCAATGGCCAAGCTACCCTCAGGTATTCAAATTCGTCCAACCACAACCATCAAATGATGCCAGACAAGGTTGCTCCAAGGTTACATCCATTGGACCTCAGGAAAAAGAAAGGAAAGGTTCCTCCCCACACCAAACCAATGTCTCATCTTGGTCCAAGAGATAACATAGCCCTACGTCCAATTCCCTACGATTGGGGAAGGTACTTTACTAGGGATGTAGCAACCAAGACTATCACTCTAAAGCTAGACATTGAGTTCATCCAAAATGATGCCATGCTCTTTTACTTTACAGACATGTATGAAAACTCACATCTTGGGTCCACTTTGGAGTACGACAAGGAAGACACATCCAATCACATGCGTATGATGCAGATCTTACATCTAGTAAAGATCTACAGATTCAATGATTGGTAAATGTTCCTCCTAAAGCAGGAGGAAGATAATGAGTTTTACCAGTGACTCATTCATGACACCCCCTCCATTCGCACTTGCTTCATTTTCAACTTGCATTGCTATCCTAAAGCAACAATGCGAAGAGCTATTGACACTGCCTACGCATGTCATCCTGAAATTCAAGAGCGCTCTTTCTCTCCTGATTAGAACCCTTGGATTCTAGGACAAGGCATTGCTACTGAACTTAAACGCAAGTAGGACAAGCTCAATCGGCAGCTCATGGATATGCAGAAAGAGACCAAAGCCAAGCAACAACAAGAGAAGCTCTAATCTGAGGGGTTGTTCAATAACCTTCATGCTTATCTTGGACCACAAGTTGATGTTGTTGAACCTCCGATGGTTGAAGTTTCTTCTCAACACATACCGAACGATGCACTCACCACTATTAACACTTCTAGCACTCCAAGGGAAATCACTCATTTGACCATCGTTGGTCAAACTGGTGTGTATGAATAGAGGATCCAAGAAATGTTATGCCTTCAGCAAGCCAAGCTGGAAGAAATAATGAAGAAAAGGTTCCTTGTTGAACGCATAAAAACCAATCTGCTGATTAATAATACTTTGGAAGCTTCTCTCAAATCCTTTAATGATTATGTGTTGTTCAATATGAAGATGCTCATGTAATAGAGGCTGCTTCCCATCATCCAACCCTCCACCTCCACCCGCTCAGAGTTGATCATCACTTCCTTTTTCTCTTCGAACCCATGTCTTTTGATAATAACAAAGAGGGAGAAAGTAGAATAGGAATTTTGTTCTTTAACACTTGTACTAATATGTCATTTAATAAAACAAGTGTTTTGGTGGTCACATATGTAGTCTTTCATGTTTGACATTTTCATACATATATATGCTCTAATTTTATACATGCATTGTTTAATACATATTCTCTAAGATATATTTATAATTTGAAAATTAACAAGTTTGATGATTGTTAAAGATATATTCCTCAGATACACAAACCAAGAGTAAGTAGTGTACAATAGGACATGCTAAAATGCTCTGATCATAATCTCCTTATCTTTTCTTTTGAGTGTCAAAATTTATATTATTTATCATCATTAAAGAGAGGGAGATTGTTGAGTCTTGTTGCGTCAAAGTCATATTGGACTGTACCAAAAAATTATATCCCTAAGGTTTTGATGTTAAAAAGTATAAATTTTATGTACTAACTTTCATGCTTAAGATACAAATCATTTTATCTCTGAGATACAAGCATAAAAGCATGAACATAAAGGTTATAGACGATAGGCAAAGTATCAGTCACTAGACGACATTACTTCTATGTCCAGCCTTGAGAAGACAAGTGCTTTCGCACTTGGCTTGCAATGCAAAAGAAATGGAACAATTACTCGATCCTCAAGAACTAAAAACAATCACAAGAAAGTAACTTTCATATGTTCAGTAAGAAACTCAAGCCAAAGCACAAAAAAGGGAATATTTAAATTTTCTTGTCTTGACATTCTTAATTCCTTTGTCTTATGTTGTTAACATTTATTTTGTTTTAAACAATGAAAGTCAACTCTGAGCACTAGGTGACACTAACAGAATGTACTTCTCTGAAAAAATGTTGTAGAAAGAGTTTGTGACCCCTACTCTCTCTTTCCACACAATAGTGGCCTTGTGTCAAACACCAAAGCTAGGATATCTCAACAGATCAAAGCACTGAAGTCTATATAAAGCCTGAAGATGTTCAGGTTAAGGTTGTCAAATCACAAAGAGAATATTCTAAGACAAAACAAACAAGTGTTGTAACGTTGTTAGTCCATTGGACGAAATAAACTTGAGAGAATTGAGTGAATCTAAGCTCTGCTTAGTCAACGAGTTTCATTGTATTTGAGCCTATTGTGTTAATACTCCTTGAGTGATTAGATTACATTTTCCATCAAACATATATTGTTTGTGAAAGCCAAAAGTGACCTAGTGATAAAGAATACATGGGTCTTAATCTCAGGGAGAGATCAAGTGTAGTGCTAGGAGTGACCTAGAGAGTACTCGTTGTAGCCAAAAGTGGTATAGAGAATTCTTGATTGTAATCAAAGATTTGATTAGTGAAACCCTTCAAGGTTTGAAGGAGAACTAGATGTATCCTAAGAGTTGGGGTGAACTAGTATAAAACCTTTGTGTTTTCATTATTGCTTCTGTATAACTTGTTCTTTTATTTAAGTCACTTCTACACTATCTTATCCAAGTTTTGTGAACTTGTTTTCTAAGCAAAGTAATTTCAAACCCCTTGGACGAAATCATTCATCCATTGACATCTATTTGGGAAAAGTTTTGAATAGTTTTCAAAAGACAAAGTTTTATCCTTCACACTATTCAACCCCTCTTCTAGTGTGCTTCAAGTACTTCAAAAGGGAGCAAGAGGAAGATGATTGGAAATATTAAATGATCTCAAAATGAATAATTCCTCCACAGATCTGCCTGCTACAGCTTTAGACAAATTACTTAACAAAGAGATAAAAGATGAAAGCAGAGGAATAATCTTCTAAGTGGCAATGCAATGATTTCTGAAACAGGAATTATTCTTGCAATGCCCGATGCTTCAAAGCACAAAAATGATACCATTAAGGGAAACAAAACATACCCGATAGCCATTGCTAAAGCTTAGAAGAGAAAGGACGATGGAGAAAGAGATGCTTACCATTTTCATAAGCTCTCTATGACAAAGGTTACAAGCTAAAATGGAGATTCAAGCTTTGGAATAAAGGTTAGCATCAGTCAACATTTTCCCATGGAGAATCCGCCTAAGAATGAACAACTTGGCAGAAGGGATGGCGTTATTCCAAATAGTCTTCCACCCCCGAGATGGATTCGAACATGCTAGGGACAAAAAATAATAGGCATCCTTCTGGGTCAGGGTGCCATTGGTTAAAGGTTTCCAGATCAATGAATATGGTTTCACCTGAATAGGGATGGGAGTGTCCAAAATTGCTTGTGGAATATTTGGGCAGAGCTGACAGAAGGTTGCAGGAATCGACCAAGTCTGGTGAGATATGAAGTGACCGACCTTAGCTGCTAAGGAAGAACTGATATGTTCAGGGATCCATAATGGTTTTGCAAAGCCAATTATTGGGTCAGAAGTTGAGATCATAAACCAAATTGTGATTCAAGACAACCTAATAATTTATCGTAAGAGTTATGGGATGTACGGTTTGGTAGAGAGGAATAGAAGGGGAGAACCTCCCCCAAAATAATTACTACTTTTCCTTTTTTGCATGGTCTTTAAACTTGACTTGTCTTGCCTCTCATTGTTTCTATCTTTTCTCTCTCTTTCTCTAATTTTTCTTCAAAATTAAAATTATATTTTCCATTAAAAAATGCATTCCACTCACCTGGAAAAAACATCGTTTCTATCATACCAAACAACTAGCAGTCCTCTAAATTTTCTTCATGACCAAGATTGTAAGGTCTCAGGTGTCCACGTGGCATTTTGAAGTTGTAATGTTGTAATTACATAATAGTTATGATAATAATCATAATGACTTGTGACTAATCCGGGTTCGTGTGATCGTGGTGTCATACGGGGGGTGCAATTTGGAACTCGGATAAGGGAGGGGTGTAAATAGAAACCTTGTAGAGGCGGGATCATGCTAAGTATGTTAGCATTTACAAGGAGACTGGGTTCGAGTGTGACCGGGATATCGCTTATGTATTCTGGGAATAAACGCTGTAAAGAAAGGGACCCGGACAAGAAAGGAAAGAATGACTGGGTAGAGATCCCAGATGAACTCGTATCTTTCTTTCCTTCGAGCTACCGAGTAGCGACCTCGAACGAGCTCGAGTATTCTTTACCTTCGAGTTACTGGATGAGTAATCTCGGATGAGGGCGGAACCTTGGACTTGGGGAGCGCCAAGGTAGGAGGCCGAATGAAGGCGGATGAGGTCGGATGAGAACGGACCTCGGGGCTTACAAAGTGCCTAGGGCGGGCTCCAACGTTATGCAAGGGATTACACAAGAGTGTAGTCGATTAAAGATGACCAACACTTATTTGATACCGCGCACGTGATCTACATTGACTAACAAGTTATTTAAGTGTCACGTGTGGACTTCAGTGACGTATGCGACGTGAGTTGACTCAGTGGGTATATAAGTAACGTGAATGTTGGTCATTTCCCCACTTAACTCATTTTCGCACTGACCCTTCACCTAAATACTCTCTCTTCCTCCTTCTGCTTCCTCCATTAACGAACGAAGGAAAGCTTCAAGTTAGAAGAGAAGGCAATTTTTTTAGGACGTTTAAGCTTGGGAAAAGCTGTTCCCTAGTCTCGTTAACAACCTTAGAGGTAAGAAACACCTATCTAACTTTAAAATCTAGCTATTATGGATTTTGAGTTAGGTTATGTTTGACCTTTTAGGGGGTTCTGCATGTCACCGGTGGATGACTAGTTCTTGTAATCTGGTCACACATAGAGTTCCTCTACATGCAACGGTTGAGAACAACTATTAATCTCTTGCATGCATATATGTAGGGTGTGACACTGAGGATAGTGGTGTTCGGAACCGCGAGAACGAAAGAACTAGTGCAGAGCTTCGAACAGGTAAGCTCTCTGTTCTTGGGAGTTCTTCCCCTCGATGGCGTTCCACCATACTCCGAGGGAGCGATGGTTATTGTATGTCCTGATGCATGTATTGAAACTGTGTGTTACTTCTTTGATTGAGAACATGTATATGATTTTCACTGTGATAATCTGTTGTGATTGTGTGAGAATTCTCTGGCCAGTAGAATGGACAAATATGGACTTCCCTTAGAGCCAAAGTGATGTGGAACAACTCTAAGTGGTCAATTAGTATATACGAAAACCCTAAGAGAGAATACCCATTAACTTGGATGAACCTCTCTTGGAAGAGCCATATACGTCCACGCAGAACCCGGTTTCTCCGACGGTGTCTGCCCGAAGTGCTGGGGGAATGTGCCCATTAAGTTGGATGGTCTTCCTCAGGCAAGGGATGTACGGGAACATGTGCCCATTAAGTTGGATGATATTCTCTTGTATGATCCATGTGATTGTATACATGTATTATGTTTCTGAAAGCCGGGATGGCTAATTTGTGTAATGTCTATTTTAATACTATGTATCGTGGAAGTGAACCCGGGGAAGGAGAGGCCTTCTAGAACCCGAAGTTTACTGAGATTATTATCTCACCCCGGTTGGGGAATATATGTGTTTGCAGGTGATGAGCACAGGGAAGAAGGTGGATCCTAGGGCAAGAGGCCCGAGTAGCAAGGCAGTCCGAGGGATCCTGGACTAGAGGCCGAGCCGGGACAAGTTCCGCGTGGAACTTAGTTTACTTTGGGGGCATGTCGGCTATGATATATATTTATATATTTGCGCGTTTCGTATCCCGACCCCTTGTTATGTAATTCGGCCCTGAGGGGTGTTTATCTTACGTGTATTCGCCATGCATAATGTACACTATAGTATTGTATATAATATTGACGTCACTCTTTTGTTGCTTCCAAATTAACTGTCGTTAATTTAATTGCTGCGGTTAATGATCATTTTTGAATGTTAACAACCAAATGCATACGGGGTGTTACAAAGATGTGTTAAAAAATCTAGGTATTATCATTGACTTGATCAGTGAAACATGTTTCCAATGCATGTTTCTTCAAACAAGTTTCCCATTATTTTAAGCCACCATCGAGCTATGATAATAAACACATACCAAGATTCTTCATTCTTTTATGACTAATACCTTGCTTATAATTAAAGCAGGCTTCTTAGGATGGCATTCTACTCAAAGAATCAAGCATGTGGTTCAAACGTTATTCAAGATTTGTGCCAACATGTTTGACAATTTTATAGCAAACTTATTTTTGCATAAAGACCATGATTAAACTCAAAAGCTCTAAGACTCAAGACTACTTACTACCCTAATAAGCTCCACCTGTGTTATTAAATGATTGCATATACATTATCAAACGATTGCATATTGGTACTATATGATGCCATATCATTTAGGCCAAATGACTTATTTGATCTCTTATCTTATTTGTTTTGGTTAAGTTTAGTCCTTTATCTTTCAAAAATTTCATGTTAGTCAATTATCTTCTATATCTGATTTAAAATGGTCCTTTAATCTACTTAAAATTGATGTCATTAGAAACATAAGAATATTAGCAGCTAAAAAATGCCACAAAATGTATATTTCCTAGTTTTTCTCTTCTTCCTCCTTTAGAAGCCAAATCAACATGCTTCTCCACAACCATGCCATCCATCATTTGCTCCAACTTCCCAATCCCAATGTCGTACCCTTCCTCTAAGTCCCTCAAGAAACTCGTCACTTTCTTCCACTTCCTCTAATCCTTACACTCTGCCCCCTGTCATCACAAAAGTCAGCATCACAAACGCTTTCACTGCAAATGTCACTGATACAAACGTTGTCATCTTGAACATCACCACCTTCACCCATGGTTCCAAACTTTTGTTTTCAAACCTCCCAAATCTTCATTTTGATCTTCTTCACGTTGCCTCCACCTGTTGTTGCAAACATCGCTACCTCTACTTGTGCGTTGTCGTCTTGGATGTTGCCACCCCCACGCCATACAACAAGATGTTCACTTGTGAATCCATCCATTCTCTTTGATCTTCTTTGCGTTGCCTCAATTACTGATTTGGACATCATAGAAGAGAATTGAATTGAATGAGTAAGAGTTAGAGAATGAGATTTGAGTTTCAAATTTGGGAAAAAGAGAATTAGGATTTGAGATTTTCAAATTGAGAATTTTTGTTTTGTGACTGCTAAAAAACTATCAATATCTAAATATTATTAATGGTATTATTTGTACACTAACATAAGGATCATTTTGAATCAATTTTAAAAGACAAAGGACTAATATGAACTTTCTGAAAAATAAAGGACCAAAATGAACCAAAACAATAAGATAAGGGACAAAATAAGTAATTTGGCTTATCATTTAACTTCAACGAAAAAAGATAAATATAAATGCCCACAAGTTTGTAACTCGACTAATTCCAACTCAAGTCTCTCAAGATTTAAGTATCATGATATGGTGCTCACACCTCCTACATACAATATATATATATATATATATATATATATATATATATATATATATATGGCCAAAAACTTTCATAAAAATAAATCATAAGTCATCATCAAATTGAAATTGATAATCTAGTTACACGGAGCTAATATGGAGTCGGACCATTCATGGCTTAGTTTTCTAATGTTATGTACAAGGTGTATAATATCTCAATCTCCAGTTTTTGAAGTGTGTTGCCTATTACTTGGGATTTCTTCATTTATTTCAATGAGTCACTGCCTGTTCTACTGATAAGAATAGAGAAGATGGAATAGAATAGAAAAGATGAAATATAAATTTTATATGAGTAAATTGAGATATTTTTTACAATACAAGTTTTTGAGAGCCCGCCTCTCCACAATTCAAACTTATCATTCTTTATTTTTCCTCCCCTTTTCCTAATTTGGTTTACTTCTATTTATACTGCATCTAACATCTATTCCTAATTGACATAATTATTTAGAATGATTGTAACTGTTCTCATTTGTAATTGCTCCAGATCTGATGTTGTTTTGGCTCCAAGGGTTGCGCCCTTTCTCCACCAGTTGCACCCTCGTGAGTCGCACTTCCTTGCCCCAAAGGGTGCGTCTCTGCACCAAGGGTCATGTCCCCTTGATTCACATCTCTTGACCTTGCGCCCCTTGGGTGGATCGTGTTCTGTTGGACCAAGGGTCATGTCCCCTTGATTAGCATCTCTTGACCTTGCGCCCCTTGGATGGATTGTGTTTGTTGGGTGGTTTGCACTCATTGGGTGGTCCAGAACTGTTACTTCTCTTACTCACTGCTTGCGGGTGTACACCCTAGTGATGGGTGGCTTACGCTTATCATCTACTGTCTAAGAGCCCATGTTAACCATCTCCAACATGTCACTTCACATTTCACAATTTAAGGCTCTTATATGCAATGACAAGAAAGTAACCATTAGAATCCATGATCATTCTATATATTAAATTAATAGTGATACATAATACCTACACTTTGTCCCATAAATTTGACTGAATAGAACATTAACAGGATCAAACTACATACACAACATGTATAAGGATACCTTCAATAGAATAACAATTGCCTTATCCCACTAGGTGAAATCGGCTATAAAAGTAACATACACCATTGCCACAACACTCCTCAGCTCTTTCTATTAAGAGAGGAGGGATGGGCCATTGTACATAGCTTAACCTTTGCTGCCTTGCATATGCATAGAAGTTGTTCCTATATTTCAACTCATGACCAAACTGGTCATCAAGGCACAACTTTACTGTTGCGCCAAGACTTATCTTCAAATTTGTTAGTCCTTCAAGTTATGTAAAGACAAATCCACCCTTTTAGAAAATCAGATTGCAAGACAGAACTCATATCGTTCCCAAAACCTGAATAGAAACTTTTGAACACCAATTGGAATTAAATAGCAAGCAAGGTGCATTTTTTACTGAGATACCGCTCCTTTCCTCGCAGAGGAAAAAAATGATACCAACGATTAACAATTTAGTGAATTTACAATAAAGCTAAATTTGGATATCCAATTCTGACTTGACTAGAATGGAATGAGAGACGGAACCGAAAAGAAAAAAGTCACCATTTCATTGTTTGCATTGAACTGGTATGCATTGCATTCATTCCATTCAATCCTACAAACTAGTATCCACTCCATTCCACTCTTCTGTGATTCAAAGTGAATAGATAAACAAATATATGTCTGCACAATTATAAACTTCTTTTGCTCATTACTCCTAATCTTGCTCTATCCTCAAAACACAAGTCCATACCCAAAATTGTTATTCTAAAGCATGAGAGATCACTCAATTCTTTTAACACTTACCAAACTAAATCTGATTGGAATTTTATTTATAACACAAGATAAATAAAAAAAACATCCAATTATATAAAATTGTCAATGGGGGTGGAAGCAAAAGGAAAAAAAATTATAAAAGGGGCAGGGAAAGAGAAGTTACGAAGTGGAGGGTGAGTTTTGGGCATGAAGGATGCTGTAAATTTTGGAGAAGCGACCAGTTGGGGGCTTCACTCAAACAACTTTCTTCTTGATAGTGGCGGAGGCAGGAATTTTATTGAGAGGGGGCGAACATAAAAAAAATTATATCATAAATAAAAGTATTCCGAAGACAATACAAACCTAATATAAAAAAAACTATTACAGAAATTAAAATCACTTCACTTGACTCTTACTCTACGTGTTTTTATATTGTTAAAATCATCTATAATTGAATTCGTGCTAAAAATCAAAACAATTTCTTTTCAATGTATGTAATCAAAGAATCATCAAGAAATTGGTCTTCCATTCTATTTCAAAGTCTGATCTTGATTATCTTTATAGCTGAGAAAGATCTTTCAGTAGTTGCTGTAGAAACTGGAAGAGTAAGTATAAGTCTAATCACTCTATCAAGAAGAGGGTAAATAATGGACTTTCCAGTTCTTGCTAGCCCTTGACATAATTTAGATGTAGTTGATAAATTAATCAAATCTGGATGTTTAGGAAGATGTCAAGCTCAAAATGTTGTAACTCCATCTTCAAATGCAATTTTTCTTGTTCTGTGAAATCTCTAGAATAAAACTTATCAACAAGTTTGCAAATATCTTCACTGTTAAATGGCTTGTACTTGTTTCTTGGATCTAAAGCCATGGTCAAAGCAAGTAATTCAACAGTATTATCATTGAACCTGCTATTTAATTCTTGTAATTGATAATCAACTGTAACACAAAAGATATTTACCCTATAAAAATTTTCAGTAGAAAAATCACCTTGTTCATTTCGAGCACGACCTCTCCTTCCAACATATTTTGCACTCATATCTGGAATGTCAATGTCATGTTTTATGCAAAATTCTTGAACATGAACCAAGAAAGCATCCCAACCTGTCTCTCTTAATTTCTGAAGTAACTCTTTTGTAGTTGAAACCAAATGTAAAGCATTTGAAATATCTTGAGACTTTTGTTGCAAAGCTTGACAAAGGACTTCAGTAATACCCATAATTTCCTTCATAAGGTGCAATATGATGACAAAATCAAAAGATGTCAATGATGAGTATGCATTATCTGCATCTCCACAATGTGATGCTGTCTTTCCTTCATAAGAAATATTTTCAAGAACTTCACATACGACTTTAAACATTTTAAACAAACTGCATATTGAATTGTAATGAGAACTCCAACAAGTAGCTCCAGCTCGATGCAAAGTACCAATCTGATTAAGACCAACTCCTGATTCGAGTTCATCGATAGCAATCATTCTTGCAATTTCACTTGCTTGGGCAACCTTTAACTCATCATTACGTTTACAAGAAGAAGTAACAATATTAATTATGAAGTTTAATTTTTCAAAAAATTGATGAACATGTTTTACCTCATGAGATGCGGCAACCAAGGCAAGTTGAAGGCGATGAGCTAAGCAATGAACATAATAAAGATATGGACACTCAGCGCAAATTAAAGCCTGCAATCCATTCCATTCACCTCGCATATTGCTAGCTCTATCATAGCCTTGCCCTTGGATATTCCATGTTTCAAAGTCTTAGCACTTGTATCTTCCACATGTACAAGACCAAAAAACCTTTCCTGTATAAAACCATTTTTATCTACGAATCTCAAAACAATAGCCAAATGCTCTTTTCTAGATACATCACTAGCTTCATCAACAATAAGACAAAACTTGGCATTGGAAATTTCTTCCCGTATTGTGTTCTTAACCTTTTTAGATAAAACATGAAGAATTTCCTTTTGAATTTGAGGGGAATTATATGATACATTTTGAGGAGTTTTTTCTAAAACAACTGCTGCAACTTATTGGTTATAGGAAGCTAAAAACTTTACCATCTCAAGAAAATTACCTCGGTTAAGTGAATCTAAGCTTTCATCATGACCTCTAAAAGCACATCCTTAAAGAGCAAGTCATCTTGTCACATCTACAGAAACTTGTAGTCTCAAACGATTAGTTGCAATCTCCTGAGAAGTAAGTTTTTCAACCAATATCTCAATATGTTGAGATTGGTTCATAAGATCACTACATGAACTCACAACATTTTTATGCATTGAGATAACATTTTTCCCAATATGGCGTAGAAAAACACAATTTTCTCCTTCATTAACCTTTTTCCAATTTCTAAATCCCTTAACAACAAATGTATTAAGTCCAAAACGACCACTGCCACATGGTTTACTAAATAAATAACAAGGCAAACAAAATGTAGCATCTTTGCTTAGAGAATACTCTAACCAAGATGGAAACAAATCAAACCAAGAAGAGCAAAAATGACGTCGATTCTTCTCTGGCCTAGAAAAAGGATAATTTTGAAGCTTGCACTGAAATAGACCAAATTTAAGATAAGCACGACGAATTTCATCTTGTTGATTTATACGATATTTCCATTTTGGAGGGCATAGTGCAAGATCTCTTTCCAATAAAGCAAGATCAACTTCTTTAACTACCTCTTTATTTTCAATTCTAGGAGACTTTGAAGAAAGAGTGTCAGTATTCAACAATTCAACATTAAGAATACAATGACAAAGACTCACTATTCTTTCTCTTAAAATAAGCATCAATGGTAGTAGCACCCTTTCTCATAATTTTTCTGTGCGTCAATCACAAACAATATCAAGTATCAATGACAATCGCGTAAAGTAAATCACTGTTACATTTTGAATGAGATGCACACAGCACATTGCACAACATTAACAACCGAAACAGTAGTTTATGTTTTTTTTAATTTCGTTTTAGATTTAACAAAAATGGGTTCAGTCCAACATGGTAGGGGATGCATGTGTAAAAATAAGGGACACAAATAGCAGTTTATTTTATTTTAGAAGAATAACAACATGAAGAAGAAAGAGAAAAAAAGGGAAAAAGAAATGAACAAGATGATAACTGAAACTCTTCTCTTTTTTGACTCCTTTTGTTCTCTTGAGATTTGTGTTTCCTTTTTCTTCTTTGTGTCCAAATCTCTCTCTTTATAATGTTCTTTCTCTCTTTTCCCCTTTATTCTTTTCCTTTTTATTCTTTTTCGTTTATCATCTTTCTTTCCTTTTTTACTTTTTCTATTATCTCTCTTTCCCATTTTATTTTTATTATATTTTTTTTCTTTTTTTATGTTTTTTTCCTTTTTATTGTTTTAATATTTTTTTTATTACGTTTTCTTTATATTTTTTTTTCCTCTTTTACCTTTTTTTTTTATATTTTTTCTTCATTTTCTTTTTCTTTCATTTTCATTTTTTTTATTAAAATTTTTAGGGGGAATGGTGGCCACCTTATTCCCCCTAGTTCCGCCTCTGCTTCTTAGGCCGAAAACCTCTTGCACCAGCACCAGTTTCCACGCCACAAACCAACCTATAAACACCACCACACCACACGTGTGAGCATTTTTCAACTCAACGATCCACACGATGGTGAAGAGAGAAATTAAGAGAAAGAAAGAGGAACAGTAATCAGTCACCGTCTTACCGAGGGATAATAAGAAGAGAACGAACGTTACGGCGAAGAGGGGCCGCAGAAGGAGGAGCACCGTGTATTCCCAAAAAGACATCGACGACGACGCCATCTCCAACAAGACATCAAACTTTACATCGGCGAGCGACTTCGGCTTTTGTAGGCTTCGTCTGGGCCTTGAACTGAATCCAGTTTGTAGACTTCTTAAAATTACATCATTGAGCAATTAATTGCCTTTCTACACGTTACTGTATTATTTTATTGCCATATAGTGTTAGGATAAATCTTTTTGTATGTTAATTGAATAAGGCTTAATTAAGCTGAATTTGGGGTATGTATCTTTTTTAATCCTGAAATTTGAAAATATTTTTTTAGTCTCTAAATTTTGAAAATTGCATTTTTTAATCTCTAATATAATAAATTAACATTTTATGATGATTTTTAACTATTTTAATTTTAATTTTTTAGCCACTTGAATTTACATTTAAAAATTATCACAAAGTGCTAAAAAATCAGCATAAAATGTCAATTTATTATGTTAAAAATTAAAAAAAGTAATTTTTGAAATTTCAGGGATTAAAAAAAGTAACTTTAAATTTTAGAGATTAAAAAAAGCACATATCCAATTTCAAAGACTAAAACAGTAATTAAACCATTAAATAAAAACCATTTTAAGTAATAATTATAAAGCTTTTTGGTAAAAAAAAAATATAAAGCTCTAAAAAAGTAATATTTATAAAAGTTATCAAATTTATGATATGTAATCATTTATGGATAAACAGTAATGTAAAATTAACATTAAATATATTGTTAGTATTTGTAAAATAAGAGAATTTTAGTTATGATTCTTAAATTTTTTTTGAGTAAATTGCATTAATTATTCCTAAAAAAATTAAAATTATACAAAGACAGGGGTTTCTTTATCTACTCCTAGTCTCCTGCATTAACCCTTAACTTATTTAAAAATATACACTAACATTTTTTAATATATTATATTAAGGCCTTTGGTTATTTAAAAATATTACATCAGACTTTTCTAAAGAGAGGTTATTATAAATGTTAAAAAGACATAGTAGATTTATATAATTTTATAAAACCTTAGAAATAGATAGTGTAATTTATTCATTTTTTTTCTTTAAAAATTTGAAACCACCAACTTTATCATATTGTTTATACCTTTAATAAAAGACCAAATGATCATTCCAAGTGACTCTATCTAATATTTGTAGTAATACTAATATCAGTACTCATACAAGGCATGGCCATGCATATACTTACAAAATTTATTTATAAAAAAATATAACAATTAAAATATTATTTATCAAGAATAATAATAATAATGACGAAAATAAATTAATATTCTGTCTCAGTTTCGAAAGGCTTACACAAATGATGAAAATACTCTGGCAGAGGAAAAGACTAGTACTCTCTCGAGTGCTATGCGTTGGAAATTTTATTTGTACAGGATATGAATAAAGTATTTTACAGTAATAAGCAAGGCTTAGGAATAGACTTTTTGTTTGCTTCACTTGTATGAGGATAAAACCCAACATCTTTTTTTTTTTAATATACTGAGGACGTGAAAATGTTTAACTATTGTAATAATTTTTCCAGTAAATTAAGTGAATTTTTTTTCCTACTTGCTTTTATCAAAAAAAAGTCCACATGTGTTGTATTTTATAATTTATATATAATGTATATTTAAAAAGTTACAAAAATAATTAAAAAAATAGAAAAATTATATTAGAGTACAGTTTCTTTCCAACAAATTAAAATTAAAGGTGATTTAACGTAAAAAAGTTTATCCTATAAGTTAAACCTAAATTTCTCTTTATATTGAAATTAAAATTTATCATTCTCTTTGGTTGTTTTTTAAGATCGGCAATTCACATTAATTAAATTATTGATAATAAATAGATGTTAATTTGAATATAGGTAAAATATTAATAAACATGAAATTACTTGATAAATTATTAATACCCATGTGAATTTAGGTAAATTATTCTTAACTATATTATTATTAGCCAATAACCTTGTATTTGATTTACCTTTTTTAAATTGTCTTTAATTTTGAATATCTATACCTCTTCAAATTTCCCAATTATTGCAAGATCATACATATATTTCTATTCCATTATTTATAAACAGTACAACAATAAAATATAATTTACCAATGTTCTTACCAAACGCTTAGTAGTCCGACCTATGAGTAGTCTCCTTCCTATGCTTTCGAGCTCCGTCTCCAATGGCTGGTTGGGGTATTTGAAAGGAACTTTGATGCTAAAGCCAATGTCTATCTAGGGAGTGCGCAATGAATGAAATGTAACTTACCTCTTAGTTGTTCTTTTCGTTTTATAAGCAAGGATAGTTACCGAGCTGGTAATCATTCATGATGTCCACTAAGGACATTATGCGAACGTGGTAGTTGATTGGCTAGTGTCGACTACCATTGGGTTCCGTATAGTATATAAGTCTCTCAAGCTCTGAGTCTAAAAAACACGAAAGAGCTTGACATTGATCAAGAATATATTAGGGGTATAAACTCAAAAATGACCAATTTGTACTTTTAGGTCGATTTGCTATAATAGAAATGATTATTGCTGACCCTGCTTTGAGATAGATATCTTAATATATGCAAGGTTTTTATTTAGAATAGTCAATCATTGTGACCTCGATTAAACGACGTGACCTATAATCAATCATTGTGATCTCGATTAAACGACGTGACCTGTAATCAATCGTTGTGACCTCATTTAAGCGACGTGACACATGTGTTCAAACAAGAAAAATCATGACCTTTCATTTAAGGACGTCACAATCTAGACACCTTTTGATTGTGACATGTGGCATTTCATTTGTGATTTTACAACAAACATATCTCTTCATATGAGGCATTAAATCCCAAACAACAGTGTTACATAGTTAAACCCTTGGAGGTGGTGCTTCGATTTGCATGCCTCCATTTGTAACTCTCGGGGTCATCACTTATGGTGAGAAGTTAGAAGGTTTTGATTGGATTTTTGAGCCTTATAAAAGCTTGTTCGTCCTTTCCTCTTCCATTCACTTCATCTTCCACAAACTTCATCTTCTAAATTGCTCTCAATATTTCTGAATATGAGAACTTCCAGTGAAGGGTTGAGTTGATTGCGTTAAAGCTTTGTGCCTTTGTCGTTTTCTTCATCTTCCATCTCTGTTGTTTTCTTCATCTTCCTACGTTTTTCATACGGTCCTCTTCCCTCAAATTTCTTTGTTTAATCTTCTTCCTCTTTCTTTATCAGTGTCTTATTTTGGCTCTAATGGGAATGCATCTGTAGTTGCTCCCCAAAAATCTATGTTAGAGAAAGAGATCTTAGATACAGGGGAAGAGTCAAAATCATTCTCTGACTCTACTGCTTCTCTTTCTCTTTCTAATGAGGATGAATTTTAAAACTTGATGAAAGGTCTAGAAATTTCCTTTGGTGTTTATGTTGTCATTGGTGGTGATATTAACGCCGTCTCGGTTGATTTCGACAGAGTAGGTTGTCAAGTTGATATTTCTGAAACACTTAAGAAAATGGACAAGATTGTTGGGGGCAGTAATGAGGGGGCGTATGTTATAAGGTCTTCTCATAGAAAACAAAAAAAAATAAGAAAGGCAAGAAGATCAAAGAAAAAGATGATTCCAGTCCTAAAAGGTTAAAAAAGAAAAAAAAATACCCCTTATCACTCTTCCTGGGTATACTTAGGTCACTGGTGAGGTCGAAATTTATTCCTCTATTTTTCAAAACACAATCCATTATCAATATAAAAGATAGAGTAACCTAACTTATCTCAATAATCCCGACTAGTAAAGACTAGCCCGACTTCTTGTACATGTGTGAATATATGTTCAAGGATTTGGACATAACTTTGCCTTTTTCTAACTTTAAATGTGATGGTTTGACTAAGATGAATGTTGCTCCTACGAAATTTCATGTTGGGTCTTTATGAAGGCGTTCTCAACCCTTTGCCATTATTTGAATATCACTCCCAATGTTAATAAATTTATATACTTTTATTGGGTTAAGGCAAGTGAGGATGGTAAGATTGGTTGGATATCTATGATTGGTGCACAAGGGTCTATATTCACCCTTTTCAAGTTGTCTTTGAAGAATTTTAAGACTCGATTCTTTAAGATTAGACCCAACCATATTTATCCCAACCACAAAAATCTTGTTTACAAAGCTGATGGAAAAACAAGGAGGTTTCCTCTTTATTGGCGAGAGTTTCTCCAAAGGTTCAAATCTCGGGCAAGCCCATTATTGTCTCTTGAGGATAAGCGAGATAGTAACATAATTATAGAGTTTTCGAGAAGGATGAATATTAAGGCAGTTCTCCAATTGCCTTATTCTGGTGATGTTGAGGGCTCTTTAGAGAGTGAGTATTGTATTGTACTTGAAAATATTTTTGATAAACTAATTTTGTTTCTAATCCTTTTATTATTGTTTGTGTAGGTATCATGAAAGGATTTAACTTCAAGAAAATAAGGGTTTCAATGGCAGAATCTCAAAATCCAAGCATACTACCAATGCTCGCCGACCTAGTGAAGACTAAAAAGAGAAAAAGAGTTTCTAAAGAGGTCGGCCAATCTAGCGACAAAACATATCAGCCTCAATCCAAAACTGAGAAGGTTGTAGTGAATAAGCAATTTTCTCTTGAAAAAAAAGAAAGATAAAGGTAAAGAGGTTCTTGAGAAGGAGATTACGAATATAGAAAAGCCTACTACTAAAAGTAGGGATGCTGATGTGATGCAATCACATAGGATTGATGAGTCGAAGACTAACATTGATGTTAGTAACAAGAATGTGGAGAAGCCAACATCAAAGGGTTCGAGTTCATCTGTACCGATAAATTTGTATCTTCTTCATCATCATGGTTGTTTCTTCCTCAGTGTTATTCCTAATTCCTTTGGCTGAGTCTTTGATAGTCACCTTCATAAATAAGTTTTTAATATACCTTATTAAAAATAGTGCAATGCACTGTATACAACACTATGATCATCATGAAGAGTCACATGACTCTACTATTTCTCAACCAATTTGTCTTGAAAATGATAACTTATAACAACACTAAGCATTTCAATTGCCTAATTGCCTATTCAGTGCCTCCATAAAAATGGGCCACATATTATATTCAGCCATACACAATTTACAGGTCAGATTAGGCCAAATTAGACATGTTGACAAAAAACTCTATTTTAAAAGGCCAGCTTAGACCCAAATAAAGACATTTTGGTCTCTACAAATTTAAATAATACAATAACATTCTCTCAATAATTTGACAATAACACAAATATTCAATACAAGATCTCAAAGAGTTAACAATCTATTATCCAAAACATCAAATATTCAACACTTTGTTATCTATAAGTAAGGATGGTTACAAATATATGAAACAACAAAATACTAACACAATTCTTGTTGATAACAAAAAATAACTACTAACACATAATTTTGTAGTTCAAATACATAATACTTTAATCTGTTCGACAAAAAAGTTGAATCATTGATCCAAAAGCAACGAACATAACATTAGCTTTTTAATTTGCAATATGGCTTCTATGAAGTTCAAACCTTCAAAACGTGCATCCTTTTCATAAACATTCTTCTCTCTCATTTACCTTCCAAACCAAAAAAAAAAAAAAAATCATGTACCCTAATGTCTGGAGACTCCACGCTATGCACAAGTAAGGGGGAGAGATATTTTACGTAGTCTTATCCTTACATATGCAAAGATGCTGTTTCCGGATTAAAACTCATGACCAACAAGTCACAAGGACACAACTTTACCGTTGTGTCAGGGTTCATCCTCTCTCTCATTTACCTTCAATTTAAAAAAAAAAGAGGGTGATTTAGTATATGCTTTTTCTACTTTAAATGTAAAAAAAAATATACAAACTCCTAACATAAATTGATTTCTAAATATCATGTTGACTGCTATATAATCCAAAATATGTAAAATATTAGCACTTCACCGAAAATATTGCAATTGATATGTTGTAATCTAATTTATACCTTGAGTAATACAAAAAAAAAATATAAAATATTTGATTAAAAAATTTACCTTCTAATTCAGTGTTATATAAATTTTGAAAAAAAAAACACAGAGTAGACAACATTTTTAGTGGATTTGCATACTTTTCCATCATCATCCAAAATCAACATTTTCAATTTGTGTTTTGATTTCACTCTAATATCACAAAGATAGTTGATTAAGTTTCATCAACAACACGCACCTTAACATGATACCTTGGGACAAATCCACAAATTCATTAGAATTTTTTCATACTCAAAAAACGTAGCATCTAGCAAAGTTAAACAACATATTAGACCATTCATTAATTTAATTAATTTGGATACATCCAAATATTGTGGAACAACCTTTTTGACATGCGTATTACATTTATCACAAAACCATTGTTTTCATCAGGATATACGAACTTATTGCACAGGCACGGGGTGAAGCACCATCTTCATTATCTATGATATGCTTCACAATTCCATATATCAGATAAGAATATTTTTGTACATATTCTCGGCATCATTGTCAGTTAACTGAATGGGTTTAATAACACAACATAGATAAAATAAACTAATGTAGAAAAGAAAGCATTGAACTAACAAGTTTCCCATCCTTTAACTGATCAATTGTTTTCCTAGCACCCGTATCCAAAAAATATTTAGTAACACTAACTTCAGAAGAACATGTCAACTGATTCAGAGTCTGACTTGGGGATTCCATCACTTCTAACATCCTTTAAGTAGGTAAAGAAATGAGTTAAGCATTATTTATTTTATCAATTAATGTATAAAAATAAAATAATAATCACACAAATAAAGAGAGTTTATATAACACCTTTTCCTAAAGTCGGGATTATATAGCAATTATGGACATGAAATTTGTCTGTCAAAGAATCCATGGAAACCAACTTTGTTTACAACTCAATATACTTATAAATCCATACATCCAACTGAACTTTTAAAACGAAAGAAGTGGCAAACATAACTACCTTGAAAAGTCTTAACTTTTCCAAACAGTATCAACACAACTTTGTTTCTAGGCTCACCAGTCGCTAGAAATAAGTTAAGTTCATCAAAAAAATCTTGAAGAGGGTGCACTCAACCTTAGACCTATAACCAAAATGACATTCTAGTTCCGTTGCAAATAGTAGAAAAGTAATCGGAAAATGAAACTAACTACCTTTCAACTTCAAATTGGATGACTTTCATTTTGGTTTTCCTTTCACTGTTTGAAAGGCACCTTTGAGTCCAAGACTGGTAAGCAAGCCTATAAAAATCTCATACAGAATTCAGAGTTAATACTATTTTATAACAATAATAATGTCAACAAAAAGTAAACAATATTTTGAACATACCTACTAAATAATCCATGCCATACCCTCCACCAAACAACATACGATTTTGTTTTGGTACTGTATTATTGGCAGCTAATACCATCTTAGATTCATATTGGAAAGTCAACTTAACATCTTTTCTACATGTTCTATAACTCCCAAAATTTTCAGCAATTCCCATATTGTGGAATGAGTAAATAGAGCCATCTTTTAAATCCTTTTGAAACGTATATACCAGTGTTTTCTTCACGTGAGCATGGATTCTTTCACCCTACAAAAGAAAAGCTTAAGAGAATTTGATTTTTGTCGTATGATGCAATACAAAATAAACGAAAATCAAATCATAAAACTACAACCTGTGAATCCATAAGTACTATCTCTAAAGACAATGGTGGTTTTATCGATTTCAAATCATACACCATCCAAACACGAACTACCCTCACTACCAAAGACCAACATTCCCTCTCAACACAAATCTCAGAAGCAAACTTGTTTTGGTAGCCATTATCACTTTGTTTAAGCTTCCCTACTTATCTGACTTGTCTCTCTAGACATCGCTTAACCAATAGCATAGTTCTCTACTTATCTGACTTGTTTTGGTAGCCATTATCACTTTGTTCAAGCACTCTCATTAGCACCTTAAATTTTCGTTGGCTATCCAGTTGGACCGAGAGTCCATTCCCAAAACAGTTAAATTTCAAAAAGTGGATTTTTTTGTCAGGCTGTTAATTTGTGGACACACGGCCAATGTTGCCCAAAAAGTGGGTTCCAAGTGTTGAATACAGAGACCTCATACTTCTAAATCTTTTTATATTTTTTTTAAAATATATTATTTTAAAAGGGTAACGATCATTTTTTTCTAACCAAGACCAAAAATTAAAATTTGTTAATTTATAAAAACTAAAAAGATATGTTAAACATTGTTCATCGTCAATGAATTTAGATAGCACATATCTTCCAAAGAATTAATACAGAATTTTAATTTAATACCCTGTGAACTTGGAAGAATGGCATTGGCATATATGCCTTGAATTGCACGGGAAGCATTCATTCCATTCAACTTGAGAAAGAGAAACTCTCTTTTCTCTCCTCCAATAATCCTTTCCTTATTTCTTTTGGTCAGTCTCACCAAGCCACTTTGTGTTTTCTTTCTCCCTCAACCTAACCTCCTTTTACTTCACTTTACCCTTCTCTTTTACTATGGAGACAACTGCTGCTACTACCGCACCCAACACTCGACGCCGCTCATTCCGCTGCTCCTTCGTCACACGCTGCTGTCGCTGCTTCTGCTGTTTCTACTCCTTCCCTTAAACTAACGAATGCAACACCCAACCCGGTTTTCTCACTGCACCTTCTCGTTCCGCGCGAATCTTATTTCCAATCATCGCTGCATACACATTACAACCTTCGAAGCGTTCCCTTTTAGGTTCTCTACTTCCGCTAGGCGTGGGATTTTATTTTTAAATTTAGGGTTTTTAATTTAGGATTCGTATGTTGTTTATGGATTTTATTCTTTTATAGAATTGTTCTATTCCAGCTTGGATTAGGATTATCTTGTAAGGCTGTTTAGCTTAGATAGGGTCCTGATGTTGTAATATTGTCGATTGAAGTAATGGCTTATATGTTTGACCTTATGGTTTAAGGCCATGTTTGGATAATTTTCTCTGTTAACACTTATAAGAGAAGAAAATAAGAAGCAATAATGAAAAAAAAAAAAAAAAACTTCTCCTGTAAGCAAAAATTAGCCTTTTTCAGTTCCAATAAGCTTGTATGCCTATGCCAAATGTGCCGTCCTTTCTATTGGGTTGGTTTTGTGAGGAATTATAAATTTAAATATATTAAGAACTGTTTTTTTTTTTTTTGGCAGGAAATTTCTAGTCCATTTGATTACTGTGATATTGTTACCTCTGCAACCACAAGAGTCTTCAAGGTCCTATGGATATCATCTTTTACTAAAGAGGGACAAAACCCAGGAAGCAAGGCAAGGTTCCAAACTATGTACTAGTTGTCATTTTGAGAAGATGATAAATTTTGCTTTATTTTTAATTAATTACCCTGCTGCTCCAGCCATTGCTTTAGAACAAGGTAAGGTTCCAATGTACAAATCATACATGCAACAGGTGAAGAAAAGTACAAATGCATTAGCATCTGTTTTGTTGAAAAGAAAATGTAGATTAGTGACAAATTAGACTCAATCATCTGGTGTTGTGCGATCTAACAATACTTGGATTAATTGGTAATTTGGTAATTTTTGATTCCACATTTTGCAATATGTCTCAAAGATTATAACAGATTTGAAATGATTATGCTGTATTTCCATAATAATAAAAATTTATTATTTGGTGTGCTGGTGGTGGAAAATAGTGCAACTATATGAGAACTTAAAATTTATGACTTTGTCTCTAATAAATTAAAATTGTATGATTTATATATAGAAAATGAAGGGTTAATATATATTAAGAGGAATAACTTATTCAGTGATTGTTCAAATAACTTTGATTTGGCATTTTGGCTTGTTTCACTTTACCACCTCGTGGTTTACAATGAATCTGCTCCTCTAGTTAGCACATAATCCTTGTAGATTTTTCTCTTCAATTCTTTTTTCTGAATAAGCTTATGATCAAGTAACCCCATTGACTAAGGTGGAAGTGTATTGTGATTAGTGATTACACCCTAAATTAACTTCATACGTAGTTATTTATTTATTTATTATTCCCAGGTAATAATGCATTTTTAGAACTATGAAGTTGGGATCTTATTTTCTATAATCAGATAAATTTTTTCCCCGTATGTAGGTTTCTCCTAATCTAATATTTTTAATTGATGTAAAATATTTAAAGGAACTATTTAAGCTTTTAAGCAATTTGGGTGAGATTTTTAAATTTAGGGATAGGTTAAGACTAAGAAACTTGGTGGATTGAGTTTTATTAAAAATGTCTTAAAACAGGGGTGGCCTGGAAGATATTTGAAGATTAAGGACAAAAGTTTGGTGGCGTATAATGTGGGTTGTTGGCCATTCTTTTTGGGTCCTTGGTTTTTGGCCCATTCAAGTGAAAACAAATTAGTCCTATAGCTGGAAACACCAAACTTCTGTTATTGTCTGGTTATGGAGACAGATCCACGAAAGACTTAAAAGTAAAGAAATTGGAAGTTGAATAAAGAGGGGATAAATAGCTTAGGCTTCTTGCATTAAAAATCTAAGTGGTGCAATCTTAAATAACTGAATTTAGACCTTTGTTCATATATCATTACTATTTAAAGTTCATGATTTTATCTATTTCAATTTGATATTTATGCTATTCTTATATTTATATTGTTGACTGGTTGATCAAGGCATTATATATCATGATTCCGGGTTGAATGGCTGCAGCAACTCTAGACTCATTTATTTAAACGAATCCATATTTTTAGTAGCTCTAGGATGTATTGGAATCTAATGTTCTTAATCCAATATGTGCTTTCTATAAAAATTATGGATAGGCTTAGAAAGTGTTACACAAATTTCCAGTTTGAATTTAATGGGGTATTTTCTTTTGCAAGCGCAAGATATTTGTTTTGTTTGTCTCTGTTTTTCTTCTTGTGTTTTGGAAGCTATATTCATGTAGCATTTGTGGAAGGTTGGTTTGGTAGGGGCCAGGAAGGAGAAGACAAACAAATCTTACTATTTTTTCTTGGCTGATCCTTATCTTCCATCAAATCATATTGTTTTGGAATAGTACTGATCCATATGTTTTACTTGGTTTGTTAAACTTGTATTCCAGTATGTGTCTTTGTAGGTGTATTTCACTCATGCTTCTAAATGCCTTTTTTCCCTTTTCATGTAACTGTAAATTATGTCTTTGAAGTTGAAGTTGACATGAGAATACTCTCTAAATCATTTTATTATTCAAAGCAGAAAGAAATTATGAAAAAGTCTGTGAGGTGTGCTACATCATGCTCAAGAAATGTGCTGTTTATAATTCTACATTTTCTAGTGGAGTGAAAATTGATGAGTAGCTCTCCTATTTTCCTGAATATCTGGTAGTTTCAGTTTTGCTTAATTAAGGATATATTGAACTTGTGATTATTTTTTTTCTTTGCAGATTTGTAAATCTTTAAATTCAGTCTCCCAATCAATAAAAATTCTCTGAATTCAATCAATTTCACTTGGCATCAACTTCCACATATTAAGTAAATAGTCTTTCCAATCTATTTTGTTTTGAGGGAATTTATACTAGCTGAAGAATCTGTGACTATCTTATCTATCTCTTGCTTCTGCTCGAGGAGATATTCATAGTCAGGGCACTGCCTAAAATATGCAACAATCAGATGCAAGGGTTGTCATATGCGCTGCCTATGTGATCCATATTTTTGTTGTCATATTAATTCTTGTACTCTAATCCAATTGTTGTGTGGTCTCTTTGTATAAACAAGTTACTATGCTGAAGCCCCTTAATTTATTTCCTATTTCTGGTACTCCAGGAAATAACAGTGACATAAAGATGTTATTGAGCTCGGAAATGAAGTTGAGACATTTGCTTCCAGTTTGCAATGCCAGGATTCAGTATTTGATTTGAATTTGTAAAATCAGCCGCCTCCATATATCTCCATTAAATCTATTATGATAAGTATTGGCTTACCACATATTGTGTGGTAAGCCATTTGGTTTTGTTCCTAGCTCATATCGTGACAAAGTTAGCTTCTGTAAAATAGAAGTGAGACCATATTGCCAAAGCCATAAATCTCATCAACAGTCGGCTTAGTTCTGACTTTGATATTGTACAAAGGTTTCTCTTCCCAACCATAATTTTTGTTACTTTGACTGTGACGAAACTTTGTTATGTAGTATGTACATGTTACTGCTGAACAGATTAGTACATAAAAAGAGAGATCTTATCTTTCAGTGCTCATCTTTTTAAGTCATTTCAAGTGTGCATGAGATTATTTTATTTATTTTTGACAGAATGCATGAATTATTTTATAGCCATGTATGGATATATTGTTCTCTGCTTATGCTGTTTCTGGTTTAGATGAATTAAATTGAGATAGCCATTGGATTCTACCTAAACCTATATCACTGTATATTAAACATGATGACACTTACGCAATAGAATATGGTTATTCACCTTACGACAGCCATTGCTTAATTAGAGGGAACACCATTTATGCCTCTTTGACATCTAGCATGCTGGACTTTCACCAATATATTACACCTTTTTTCTGTCTGCAATCTGCATGCTTGCTCCTTCAGTGTTATATTTTATTGTTTTGTTTTAATGAAGCACTCATACATATGAACCCTTGTAAGGAGGCAAGCCATGAATTTCCGGCAAGGGACAAAAAGCATGAGATGCAGATTAGAAATGAGAAAGGGACAGCTGAAATTCTGTGAAAAATATTAAACATCCCAACACCCCAAAATAAATAAGAGGAAGAATTTTGAAACACAAAAAAAATCTAGGAAAGACTTGTCATGACATGGTGAGCATTTTTCATCATCATATCCGTTGCTTTCAAGGAGAACCGAATCAGACAAAAGCTTCCTAGGAGCAAAAGAAGTTTGCTTTTGGCGTTAAAGCGTTTCAGGAATCTCAGAAGTGCTCCTTACAGCCCCTAAACTTTCCATTCTATTATTTTTGGAGTAGAATGATTAATCATTACTATAACAACTCACGAGAGCATTATTTTCCTTCTTTCTTTCAAATTCAATAGTAGGTTGGAGTAAAATTAAATCAGTCACCGCTAAAGTAAAGGAATTTTAAACTTATCTGACATCTTTGCTTTCTTTGGTCATTTGAGTTTCCCTTTATTGGGTTCTTTCCACATTTGTCTTTTTTATGTGGTTAATAACTTTCATGTTTTTGGCTGTGATATTAGAGAAAGAAGCATAACATGTCAACATCTAGTTTTCGTGCTAGCCAATGTTAATCTGCTGTCGGTTTGTTTTTAAACCCAAAACCCCATCCAATTAGAGAATCTTCTTCACTGCCTTCACTTCAGCAGCATACCTAAGTTTCAACGACGATAACTGACTTTTTGTTTTTGGAGTACAACTACTACGGTAACTAACTCAGCAGCATCAAAATGAAAAACATCTATCGTTTAAAGCGAGATCAAAATAGTTATACACAAAATTGACATTATACGCTTCAAATAATTGAAAATATTAAAAGGGTACAACATTAGCATCTGAGAAGTGAATAACTGATTTTTCATCTTTCACTTACTCTACCTTGATTAGTTCCTCTTTCTATTTCACATTTTTGGGGTCACCCTTTTGTTTCTTTAACACCCACTTCGTTTACTTACAAAAACTTCAAACCGAGGTCAACCTCTCAAGTCTCAACATCTTATCTTCAGAAAATATATATCAGTTAATAATTCCCTTCTGACCGCAATTGCGGTCTCATATTCTCATCTCATCAATCAAGTTTACCCGTAATCACCAAACCTTAACCAATAATCAAACAAATCATCTGATTCATTTCTTGCCCTCCAATTAAAAAGTGAAAAAAAAAACCGAACAAAGAAAAAACATTTTAGCTTTTTCATTTTTTTTCAACCACATGCCCCTCTTTAATCGATCAAACAAGAAATGAAAACATTTTTTTTTCTTCTTTCTAAAAACTATTTACCTATGACTGCAAAAATCCAAGAGCTTCTTCCTCCCCTCGACAATCTCATCAAAGAAATCATCAAGCTGGCAAACAATGTTCTCAGCCCCAGATCTGAGCACCCCAAAACACACCCTAACACTCTCCACCCTCTCCCTAACACCACCCTCCGCCTCCTCCAATTCCCCTCTCAGCTCCTCCACAGCCACCCTAGCCCTCCTAAACTCGTACAGCAAAATCCCCGGCGCCGCGGCGCCGCACATCTCCGCGGCCACCCTCTGCCTTAGCCTCGCCGCCGATCCCAGAAACATCCTCCCCCCCTCGTACCCTCCCGAGACCAACTCCGAGGTCTCCGGCCAGCAGTACACTAAGCCGTGCAGCAGGATCATTAAAAGCATCGAACTCACGTTCCTCATTGCGTAGAGAACGCCCCTGAAGCCGTTGAAGCCATTGAGCTTGGACTCCACGGATACCCTCTCGTCCAGACGAAGACACAGTGTGTGGATCCGAGTCTCCATCAGAGCGCGGTTCTGCTCCTCCAAACCCAAAGCCTCCCTTCTGCACCCTGATATAGCCCTCACTACCTGTAAAAAACACCACATAAAACAACCTTCAGAAATTTAACACTGGACACAACCACATGTGTCAAGCACCTTAGTCTACACAGAAATATCAATTTCAAAATTCCAAAAAACCAAGGAAGCTTAATTCAGTTGGTTGAGCATAGTGTCTGAATTATTTAAATTCCCTAGTATTACTGAGGATTATTAAAAAAAAATCAAAATTCCAAAAAACATTCTGCCACCCCTGTTTTCGCGACCACTATTGCAGCTGCATCCACCGCATTTGTTCTCCAATAATCATGACACCGCAATTTTAAACCTTGATTAATATGTTCAATCAAAGTTTTAAATTGTAATTTCGTCTCAAATTTTGATATGGTAGAAAATTGCAGACAAATACGACGGATGAAGTCACGGTTACTTGACATGTTGAATTAATGAGAGTCGAGACTAGAGAAGAAAGTGGTGTTGACCTGGGGGGAGAGGTGAGGGTGGGATGAGTCGAGGGAGGAGACAAGGTTGAAGCCTTGGGAGTAGAAAGGTTCGAAGTTGGAGATGGCGGATTTGAGGAGGTGGGAAGTCTCCCAGAGCTTGGAGGTCTCGTCCATGTACTCGTCGAGCCACTTGTCGCCGAGGGGAAGGTGGAGCTTGTGGACGAGGAGGGTGAGCTGGGTGTGGAGGGAGCGGAGGAGGGAGAGGACTTTCTGGAGGAACTGGAGGGAGATGAAGCTGTTGTTGGCTAAGAAGGCTCGCTCCAGCTCCTCCATTCCTCGGCTCACGAACGTGTAGAACCCGTTTACGGTGTTCGTGTTGGATGAAGGACAAGGGTCCATTTTGAAGAAGAAGAAGAAGAAGAAGAAGAGGAGATTGATGTGTTTGTGTATGTTGGGTTGGGATGTTGTGGCCTATACGGTAAACGGTGGGGGGGAGTGTGGTGTGGGAAAGGAGGGAGATATTTAAATTGAGAGGTTTAATTAGGAACAAATCATGATTTCTTTACACTGATATTTAAAGGTAACGTATAAGTAGAAATGTACAACATGCTTTTCATCTATCAATTGCTACAGGGTTATTTGAATTTAAATAGAATTTCGATTTTGAGTTTTTTATTTTTATGATATTGACATGAAATATATATGAGTTTATTAATTTTGTCTATAAAATTGGTTAATCATAATTGGATGAGTTTTCTTTTTTAATTATTTTTTTTTCATTCCAAAGTTTAAACTCAAAATTTCAATCAAGAAAATCAAAACACTATTTGAACCAACCACTTATTACTTTAAATATTAAAAAAAAGATTTTTGTTGTCTATATGACTTTATTTAACCCAAACAATTTCTATAAAAGATACTTGCAATTTAAAAAATAAATATAAATTTTAATTAATTTTATAATTAGTAATTAAAAAAGTTTAAATTAATATCTTAGCTACGATAATTTTAATTATTGTCGTAATTGCTGTTACTAAGAAAGTTGATGAATATAATAAATCGTAAAATACAAAGGTAGAACTAACAATTAAGTATGATTATAATTTTATAGTTAGAAAAAGAGTGAGAAATTTATGGAACTATGGGATTTAAGTAAAAAATAGGGAGAAAAAAAACTTGGACAGAGGAGAGGAGAGAGAGAAGTGGAAAGAATAGAAGAGAGGGAATAATCTTGGAAGCTCAGGTTTCTAAGGTTGAAAAGGATTGTTGGGGGGCAATGATGGGTGTTTCCTATAGAGGGGAAAGGATGATTGGTAATATGCCATTTTCATTGTTTAAATGGCCACAGTGGAACAGAGGTAAAAATGAAAATCGAAAGAGACTGCAGGTCTTTTGAAAATAAATAAAAATGTATTGAAGATAATTATAATTTATCAGTATGAGAGATTGATGAGAGGACACTGGAAGGGAAGAGAAAGTCAGTGAATTCAATTAATTTTTTCGAAGTGTTTTAATAAATTTTATACCTAAACTTATTAATATAAGTTCTCGGTTAATGAGAATTTATTAAATTAGTAATAATTAAATTGTTTAACAAAGTAGGCCAAAGTCATCTTTAGCTGCTGGCTGCTGCATCTTGGTTTTCCCTTTCTTTCTGTGGTTCTGTGTAGCTCTAAAGTCTCAAAAAAGAATTATCCAGTCTCATTCAGCCTACCTCTATAAATGATTTCATATAAGAAAAAAAATACAGTCGTTTTAATTGGTGTGCACAAAATTTAGATACGTTTTTTTCGAAGAAAAATTAGATATAGTTGTTTAAGTATTTTTAGAGTTATTTGTTATTTAAAAATATCATTTATGTTGATAATTTATATTGATTTTTAATATAATTTTTATCACATAAGTTACTAAAACATAATTTTAATTTTAATTTTTAATTTAAAATAATGCCGAAGATACTAAGAAACTATATTTATTTTTTTTCTCTCTTTTCTATAAACTAAATAGTATGTGTATTAAAAGTGTAAAGAATTTTTGTAATTATTTAAGTATAAATTATTGTGGACTGTAAATTTGTTGATTTCATAATTATTATAAATTATTTATTTTACATTTTTATTAGTTGATAATTTAAAAAGTTATAGTAATAATGTATAGAAATTAACCGGTGGAAAAGTATGCGAGTCAATGAGATTGAGCTTTCATGCCTCATGCAAAGTTTTTATTATATATACGTCACCCTTTTGTTTTGAATTTTAAATGTTATTTTGTTGATTCTGTCTTCAATTTTATCCTCGAATTACTGAATTTACTTTTTTTCTTTCATTATATTAGAGTGTAATCGATATTTTTCGTAAATAAACCAACGAAAGTTAAAAATTAGTTGATTAAATAAAAAATATTTGGTAAAAGAAAAAAAAATGATAGTAAAATGAGGATAATATATAACAAAAACTAAAATTGTTAGAGAGTTTATAAAGTAAAACGCTACAACCTAAAGGAATAATTTTCTTTTACCAAATAACTCCATTTTAGTCACACAAATTTTTAAGTTGGTCTAATGAGTTAGAATTTAACTTGTTTAACTTATGGAAAGCTCCAGTAAAAAAATTTATAAAAAAGCTAACAAATGACTTATTTATCTTGTTGAACACTCCTTTAGTGTTGTCCCCCCCACCCAAATATTCTATATTGTTTGCTTGAAAATATAGACAACTTACATTATTTTAACTTATTTTAAATAAATAATTACATATTTTCTTTAGATGTCTAAGACAATAGAAGAAAAAAAGTCTGAAATAATGACGTTGCTTATACCTGTGTCTTTCGTAATCTACTAGTCTTCTGCCACATACAAGTCCCATGAAGCCACACCAGTTAAATTAATTATTAATCATTCCACTATCTTTGGTTTTAGGACAAAACAAAGACCGAAGCTTTCTTCACACTCCCCACATTAGTAGTATAGTCTTTGAGTATATTTATTTCCAAATTCGTGCTTCATAGTTAGTGTAATCCAAACCAGAAGTATCATTGCAATTGTATATTATCCATATGACAAAATAATAGGCCTTAGTTATTACTACCCCATCAAAGCGATAGATAGAGATATCGGTAGAAAAACGATTTTTGAACTGTATCTGCTAGGTTCGTGATCATGCAGTATAGGAAGCGGGTCCCATAATACGTGTCTCATAACAAACGCGTTTTAATCGAATGATCGTGTTTTTAGTCGCTAACTAAATGATGACCACAGATTTTTTTTTTCTTTTTAAATCTCATTATCTTTTACACAATCTTATTTTGGTGGATAAAATCATTATAGACATTAAAGTTCTCTATTTTTCTTACTAAATATTTATAACATGTTTGATTTGGCATAGACACCCTTTGATGTGTGAAAAATTGAAGCTGCCAAGACTTACTTCTGTTTATTGATGAGGAGGGAGAAAATGTGATCCGTATTAGTTAAATTGTATATTCAGAATTCAAATCCGAAAACATTTAATAAAGTTGAAACAACATTATGATAATTAAGTCATACCTTGGTGGTTCATAAGATGTTTGTTTCTTTAGTGTAAAGATAATGATACCGTTAGTATTTTTTTTTCTTCCTTCCTTTATTCTCTTGTCAAAGCACAGTGTGATATAGTATGTGTATGGGATGTGATTCTTCTTATGATGGACCTCTCGGGGCAGTTGGAAGAGTGGGGAATAGGGGACCATTACCAACCAAACAACGTATATTAATTATGCGTTGGGTTGTGTAACAACTTGTACAATTTGCCTAAGTCGAGTGCTCGTGGGTTTTCGGAGAATAGGACATCATAGAAGCATGTTGGTCTTCTAAGATTTCATTGGAAAGTGAATCAGGAAGGACTTAGTTAGGGATAAAGAAGACTGCTCAAAAACATTATTATTATTATGGGCGCCCCTTGTAATACTATCTTACATTACATAACCAACTCTGCTTACGTGTAAATTTGTCCTTTATTTTCCTTTCATAATTCTAATTTAACCTAGATTCGGTGCAAATCTAATTTTCTTGTCACATCTTTTAATTACCGTCTCTAACTCCTTATAGTATAAAAAAATAATCAATTATAATTTTAGTCTCTTATAATTTTAAATTTATGATTTTTGTCTTCTTATTTTTAAATTAAGACATTTGATTCTTTATTTTTCATAATAAGTAATTTTGATTCTTCTATCAATTATCGTTTAAAGTCATTTAATGTGATATATTAATGCTGATGTGATCCTTATGTAAGTTGTTCATAAGGAATTAAATAAAGTGAAACATAAAAAGAGTTTTGGTAGGAGTTAAACTCATAACTTCCTATTTAAAGATGAGATAATAAAGTACTAAGATGTCTACTTTAATTAATTAAGTTTATAAACAATATTTTATATGTATTATTAGTTGAAAGTTATTAATTTTTTAATTATAAAATTTTATACATTAAAAAATGTCTTATATATAATTTTTTTTATTTTTTATATCAATTTATATATTTTTATTTTGAATATTTTACTTATTTTAATTTTACCAATTTATAATTAAATTCATAAATTAATATATAAATTATTTTATAATTGAAATTTTAATATACAATTATTTTTACTCTAATTATATAAATCAATACAATTACATCAATTAATATATAAATTATACAAATAATCAAAATTTATTTTAATATTAAAATTATTTTTATTATAATTATATAAAATAAGAAAATTTTAATATTTAATTTTGTAGAAAACTTACATGTTAACATTTTTTTAACTATAAAAAATTATTTAGTAAAAGCTTTTTAACACCAATTATATAAATCAAGAAAATTACATAAATTAATATGTCAATTATTTATATAAATTATTTTATGTTATTTAGAAAAACTATGTAAATTTATTTTTTATACAAATAATAAAATATTTTATTTTAATTATTAAATTAATAAGTTTTAATTTTTTAGATTATTTAAATATTATTGTAAATTTATGCAATTTCTTTAAATTACATAAAATAATTTTTTAAAATAATCTATATAATGGTTTATGTAATTTTTTAAAATTATAATGATATAAGAATAAATTTTTCTATATAATAATTTATTAATTTATATTAAAATAAAATTTTACAATAAAAATAAATACGTGTAAAATTAAATATTAATTTTTTTTTGTTTTAATTTACAAATTTTTATAACTAAAAAAATTAATAACTCTTTACTAATTATAATTATACTTGTAAAATAGTAGTTATAATATTAATTAAACAAAAAAAATATTTTAGTGATTTATTATTTTGTCTTTAAATAAAAAGTCATGATTTTAATTTCTATTAAGACTTTCTTTATTTTTAAATTTATTTAATCACTTGTCACATAAGCATCATATTAACGGTCTACATAAGCACTAACCACTACGTTATCACCAATACGCCACATTAAAGTCGACAAAATTGCTTATTTGAAAAATAGGAAGACTAAATGTCTTGATTTAGAAATAGGATGATCAAAATCATAAATTTAAAATTATAGGAGAATCAAAATTACAATTTAACTAAAAATAAATAAATATAAACCACACTCATTGCTAATAAAAAAAAGATATATTAATTACTTAACGAGACATGAACTATTCGTACACAAAATGTATTTATTGTTTGATTTAAATAATATAAACCACACTCATTGCTTGGACAAATTATTCTTGTAATTACTAGTTGTGTTATTAAATATAACTATCATTTAAATCATTTTAATATATGGATATTTCTGAAATAAATTTAACTTTGTGATAGTGATCAAAATTTAACTTTCTTAACTGTTTGTTTTGATTTTAATGAATTAGTTGTTTATTTCTTATATACAAAATTATTGATATTATTATGTAGTGATTGATATATGCTATCTACATCGCATTTGGTTTGACATTTTGGAAAAAAAGTTTAATTTTGATTGTTATTTTGCAATATTAATGGAATATTAAATATTTTTTAATATATCCTTAAATATTTATTGTTGAGTGAGAAAATAAAAAATATAGATGAGAGGGGAATGATAGTAATTTTTTTTAGAAAATTTATATTATTAATTATATTTATTGATTTTTGTATCAAAATTTATTCATTACAATCTGTTGAGGAAGAGTCGAAATCGAGTATTAGAAGAAGCAATGTAGAGCTAATTCAATTGTTGGCTAAAAACCAACCTCCACTATAAGCGAGCAAGTTATCCTTATCACTAAGTGTCTAGTCACAACACTGAAGTGTGTACTACCCTCAAGGATAAGATAGAAAAGTTGATCAAGAAAAGAAAGTTGTAGAGATTCGTTAAGGATAAGAAACATTCGTGAGAGAAAGAAAGGGAGCAGGATAAAAGCCGAGAGCGCAACTAGACTTAGGAGACAATGGAAGCACAACGCCAAGAGGAGAGTTCCCCATACAAAACTCGGATTTGAGGTATGATCAACACAATAGAAGGATTTGCAGGAGATGGAAACTAGAACTTGGTGCACAAATGCTATGTTCCTAGCCTTAAGTTTGTCAACTCGGTCGTAGTTGGAAAAAGGTCATAAAGAGCCTACCCCTATCACTTTAAAGGATGAGGATTTTGAGGTGATAGAGCTGATGCAAAATGATCCAATGATTGTCAAACTAGAGATTGCTAACTTCGTAGTATGCAAAGTCTTGATTGACTTAGGGAGCTCAACCAATATCCTTTATTAGTCTGCCTTCAAACAATTGGATATCCAAGAAAGTCGGATTGAGCTATTCTCATAACAACTCATTGGCTTCTTAGGAGAGACAACTAACATGATGAGACACGTCTACTTGCTAACCACTTTTGGAGACAAGAAGGGTTCCAAAACCATCATGATCAGTTACCTTTTAGTCAATGGTCTCACTTCCTATAATATATTAATTGGATGTCCTGCACTTAATGAATTGGGAGCTATCATTTCAACTCCCCATCTGGTGATGAAATTGTCGAGTACAAGTGGCCAAATTATCAACATTAGAGTCGACCAAGTGATGACATGAGAATGCTACATTGCAAGTCTCAAGATTTCTAAGGAAAAGAAGGTGGCAGAGCCCAAAGTACAACTAATATCATGCACCTTTCTCAACAACAATCTAGAAGAAGTAAAGCTCTACCCTATAGAAGTAGAGCAGAGAGCAAAGCCCAAGAAGTAAAGCTTTTCCAACTTGGCAAAGAACCATCTCAATACACCAAAGTTGGATTACAGATGAGTACTAAAGTAGTAGAATCCATACCCTAAGTACTAACAAGGAATGTCAACCTCTTCGCATGGTCAGCATCAGACATGCTTGGAATCGACCCCAAGTTTCACTGTCATCGGCTAGCCATCTGCCCTGAGACTATATATGTTTCATAGAGAAAGAGAAAACTCAACGCTAAGAAAGGAAATGTTATTGATGAAGAGGCGAAGAAACTCTTGTATGCAAGATTCATTAGAGAAGTACAATACACTACATGGTTTCCCAATGTGGTAATGGTAAAGAAGTCTAATGGGAAGTGGAGGATGTGCACTGATTATACGAACTTGAACAAAGCTTTCCCAAAAGACTCATACCTTCTTTCGCTTGGTTGGTGGAGCATCCAGATTTCCTATCCTTATCTTTTTAGATGTTTATTTTGGTTATAACCAAATCTCAATGTTCAAGTTCGATGAGGAAAAACTACATTCATGATGGATGCGACTAACTATTATTACTCGGTTATGGCATTCGAACTTAAGAATGTCAGAGCAACATCTCAAAGATTGATGGAAAAGATATTCGTCAAGCAGCTCAGGAGAAATCTAGAAGTCTATGTTGATGACATGGTGGTCAAAAGTACGAGCACCATTTCTCACACAAGATTTAGCAGAGATCTTTGTAGAAATAAGAAAATACAACATGAGGCTAAACCTTGAGAAATGCATATTCGGTGTACAGGACAGAAAATTCCTTGGGTTCATGCTTACTCATAGAAGAACTGAAGCCAACCCAGAGAAATGTGTAACCATTATTGAGCTAAGAAGCCCAAACACTTTGAAGGAAGTCTAAAGGCTTACATGATGGGACATGACCAAGCCTTTCTTCAAATTAGTGAAGAAACAAGATGAGACAGAGTGGAGCGAAAAGTGCGAAGCTAACTTTCAGAAGCTCAAAGAGTTCTTCGCCTCACCACCTATCCTAAAAACAAGAACTCAACCAGGAAAAGATATGATTTTGTACTTGGCGATGTCAAAACATGCCATAAGTTAAGTAATTGTGGTAGAAGAGGGTAAAATTCAAACTCATGTCTACCACATCAGACGAGTCCTAAAAGATGCAGAGACTCAATATCAGATGATTAAGAAATTAGCCTTAACTCTAGTAACTTTTGCTAGAATACTAAGGCCATATTTTCATAGTCATCAAATGGTGGTTCAAACTGATCAACCTATTCAAATGGTGCTAAAGAAACCGGAGCAATCGAGCTGTCAAAATTCTGAATCAAATACGTACCAATGGGACCTATGAAGGCTCAGTGCCTAACAGATTTCATAGCCGAGTTAACAACCACGATGAAGGTAGAGTCATTACGGTGAGCGCTAAATTTTCTTACCAAATTTAGCAGAACCTCCTCTCAGTGATGCTCCTTTGTGAGCTACTCCATGAACGGTAGTAGAGTATACCTGCAAAGACACTCTGACACTTAAGTTAGCAGCGCAGAGGTAAGAGCAAGTATCTTAAAGAAGGTTGGAATATATTTTGTTTACCTAGACCTTGAGAACTCCTTTTATAGAGGTAAAATTGAATGGAAAAAATCTAAATTCCCTTGTATGATAATATAAAAGATAAAGATATAATTCTATCTTATCTTTCCTCTTATAATAGATAACTTTCAGTATTTAGGAATATCTCTATCATTCTGGTTGAAGATAGAATTTTCCTCTTAACTTAATTTGATCTGCTAGATTTTGAGTAGGCTACTTGGTTGGACATCGAATATGAAGTCTTATCAAGTTCGAGTAGTTAAAAAATAAAACAAAATAAGAGGAAAAGAGTATTAAGTAACTTAATTTTCTTGAAAAGAGTATTAAGTAACTTAATTTTCTTGTATAGATTTTTTATAAGCAGTTTTTCTAGTTATTATCTCAATTGTTGTTTTTCTAATTTCTTTGAGCATTATGTTTTATTTTATTTTTTCATAAATAATGAAATGTTTCCAACTCATTTTAAAATTATGCAATCATTACTTGAGTTATCATCCAAACAACTCAATTCTCATGTATTCCATTTTGGTGAACATTAAAAATGAGTTAACTATATGTTGTCCATTTTTATTTTGATGTAGTATAATTTTTATGTGTAAATATAAAAAAAAAGAAAATAGTAAGTGTGAAATAAACACAATTGGTCAAAATAGATTGTAAGTCCCCCAACAATTTTATCTATGCTTGGTCAAATCATATACAGTCTTAAGTTAATATTTAATATTTGTTTAAAACTCTCCCAACGATCTATTAATATTTTTTAAGGTAAAAAATTCTTGAGAAATTGCTCTACTTAAAGGCAAAGATATACCCATGCTTGCTTGCATCAAGGTCTACTTAAGATCAAATGTCCATATTAATGATTATTCTTGTCAATGACTCGGAAAGCGAGATATTTCATGTTTTAGTGGAATGCCACCACGAGACATGTTCATGGGGCTGTACAGAGTATGGGAGAAGGTAGAAGTGTAAAACTCCTTCCAAGAAATATTTTGATGGAACACATGTGTGCAATGTTAGTACTCTTTTCCTTCTTTCTTATGTGTGCGTTTAAGGTTATTAGGTAAAAATCAAGAAAAATAATAATATTTTTATTCTGATAAAATATTTATAAAATTCCCTTTTTATCTTATTTTCTTCTCACTTCACAGTAAATATATATGTAAAATAATTAAAAATTAAATATATTTTTAATACTTAATAAATATTTGATTTTTGTGTTTATTCTCTAATAAATTTTTATTTTCAATCTTTGACACTTTTTTTAGTCTTTGATAAATTAACGAATTTTATGTTTGTTATCTTTTTTTTTTCATTTGTAATTAGTCGGGACTAAAACCAAATTCACTAATTTATCAAAGAGTAGATACAATTTTTTTTAATTTATTAGGGACTAAAACAAAATATCAAGGACTAAAAATAAATTTGTTGTATTATTAGGGACTCAACACAAAATAAAAATTATTAGAAAGTAAATGCAAAAATTTAGTATTTATTAGGAATCAAAAACATATTTAAATCAGTAATTAAATATTAGAAAACAAATAAGGGTATATTTGAGTAATAAATATGATCTTGAACTTTGCAAATGACAGATAAATTGAAACAATTTTTTAAGAAATCCGACATTTAAAAAGAAACGGAGATAGTATTATTAAACTCTGGCTCATGATCGATTGATTTGAAACATTGGACTATTGATCCTTTTAATAAGTCACTTATTATTCTCAGAGTAATTTTAGGCTATGTTTGGTAAGTCTTTTGAGGAGCTTATAAGCTCTTTTAACTAGCTAATAGGTTCCTCTAGCCAAAATAAGGTTGTTTGGTGCACAAACCTATTTTAATAGCTTATTTTTCATAAACTACTTCGAGTAGCTTATTTTAATAAACTACTTCAAGTAGTTATTTTGATAAGTTATTTCAAATAACTTGTGGAAAATAAGCTAGCCTATAAGCTATTAGCTTTTTTTTATTGTCAATTTTGTCCTTATTATTTTATTTGAAATTAGATTTTATCCTTTTATTCAATTTAAATTTATTTTATCTTTTTTGTTTGTTGTCTGAAAAAACTCTCATATATAAATTTACATTCTTACACTCACACAACACACATAACAATCAACTCATCAATTCTCATAACTATATTGTTCCTAAAGGTTATAAATTCTTTGAATCATATCAATTTTACAATTATTTGCTTAAGTATTCTGTTTTTCGAAAATTATATGACCTAATTTGTTTCCTTGGATATTTTTCATTTTATTGATTTAATTTGTAAAAGCTTTTGCTAACTAAACCATACACACAATTGAATCGATGATGCACACCATGTGCAATTGTGTTTTTTCGTTTTCCAATACTAGGTGTGCTAAAATATTTGATTTATCTTTATAATATTTGGTTACTAAACCAAAGCTTTTTTTTTTAAGAAAAATCAAAATTATACATAATCCATTATATAGCATTGAAACTCCAACAAAAAGAAATTAAAATTTACCAATATAGTTAAAATATATTATTTGTATCATGTTTCATAGTTATGCAAGTGAGAGATGTGCATGTCAAGTTTCTTCTCGTACAAATACGAAAAATGAATGTTTAAGAAAAATAAAAAAAATGTTTTATTTTTATATTTTAAAATAATATTATTAATAAAGTATTTAAATGTTAAAAATGATTTTTAACAATATAATTTTAATAAAGTCTATTTAATTTAATTTTACTTTTCCCAAAAATAAAAAAAAATTAATTTTACCATTTTTTATAATAAAAAATTTTAAAATTATTATCCTAATTTTTATGATGATAAGTTATTAGAAATAAAATTAAAATATTAAAAATATTAAATATGTCCTTTTATGTTATTTGACATTTATCGGTTAGTCATACCAAACACTTCCAATTAAATTAGCTAACTTGTACGCTTTTAGTTAGTTTATAAGCTAGTTTTACCAAACATAGCTTAAGAAAATTACTTACTTTTTCAAAAATAAATTTTGGACACTTATTGTATTCAGTATTTTTTCATAAAATACGAAATAAAAATTTTTAATTATCAAATCATTTAGTGCTATTTTTGTTAACTGAACATTTATTTAATACTATCTTGATCATATATATCATATCAATTTATTGTTCAAACTGGTTTATCTAATTTTTAGTATTATTAAAGCTTAACTTAATAGGTTATGTTACGGTGTAGGACATGAAATACAATGTGTCTCGTGCAGTGTAGGATAGAATGAGAAAAGAGAGAATTGGAGAGAGAGAGATCTTAGAGATCATGTGGTTGAGTATGAATGTTTGAACCTCCCTAGTGTGGTTACAATATACCTATTTATAGTGTTGCTATTATGGCTCTAATAGTTATGTAGATTATTATAAGTGTTTGTATTGGGGGTCCTATTCTGAGGGTTGTCCTAAACTTATCATAAGCCTATATATATAATTCATTGGCTTTAGTTAAAAGGTAAAAAAAAAATCAGTCACCCAACTTCAGCATTTTCTCGGTTGTCTAAATTATGTGAATATGGGGTGGAAGCGAGGACTAGAGGAAGGAGATCAGAACAACCAATGCATATGGAAAGCAGGAAATAGAATACGAAATTCACATGGCTATAAACAATATGCAAGAATATAATTTGATTAGATCATAAATTTAAAGTTAACTCTCAAGTGCGACAGAGCCAACGAGATGAGAGGGAGTGGATGAGAAGAGAAAGGTTTAATTATAGGAAAATAAACATGCAATGCAAAGATGAGAAAATAAAATTTTTATTTCTCAAAAAGATTAAAGATTACAACAGCAGATTAAACTCAGAGTTACCTAGAGGGAAAACACTCTGAATAACACTCTTGAAATTAGAACTTGTTTACAGATTGAGGGACGCAACCCTTATATAGACTCATAAATTCCTGTTTCTACAGTTCTGGTAAACAAAACCAGAAAACCTACCGCTATAGTGAACAGTACTGAACAGTAGTCTGCCGCAGGAAATAATGATGTCATGCTTTGGACAATGATGATGTCAGTTTTCATCTTCGTCTGAAGGAGCTTTCACCACTTTCCCTTCATATATTTTGTTTTGTCTAAAGGAGTGTTCTCCACTTTCCCTTTAGTTGGATGACACTGAGTTCTTCAGTCATCCCCAAGATTGATGCCGAAACAATCATCTTCATTCTGATAGAAATCATTTGACGATTCTGAGGAAGCTTCAGTAGGTTTTTTGGATGAGGAGCAGGCGTCTTGATTCTCCTTTTCCAAAAGATTAAAGATCATCTTTATGTTTTCGGTAAACTTCTCCTTAGAGGAAGAAGATGCCAAGGCTGATAACACTTGTGATCTTTGATTGAGGAATTTGCAGACTTCTCGGTCTGCTGCTTTGGTGAGGGTTGGATGCTGTTTGAACCAAAGCGAAATCTGTTCAGAATTGGCCCTTGAATGGTCAAACTGAAACCACCATTTTACCAGAGCTTGCCGTTTGAGCATTGGTAATTGTCCTTTTATGGAGACATTACCAAAAGTATATCGCCATTGGAAGATCCAGGCTAGAGAGTTTGCTGAAGAAGTGAAGATCCACTGGGAACGGATCGTTGTCTGGATGTTCGAACTTCTTTGTGAAGGTTGTTAAGCCAGATACCACCTCGAAAGGGAGTATCTCAAGGATTGGTCCATAAAAATTCCACCACTGTGGGAACTTATACTGGACATTCTGTTTGAAATAAAAAAGCCAGGAATGCATAAAATCTTTATTTTGGAAATAAAAAACATTATTCCAGGAAATTTGATAATCCCAATATGAAAAACCAATGGGATCATAATTTTGAGAAAAACGTTTTATCTTATTCAAATCTCCAAATTCCCTAGGTGATAGAACCTTAAGAATTTGAAGAGTTGAATAAGCAATTTGCTCATAATCCTTATTTTTATGATGTTTAATTTGGATTGAGTTAGTATCAACCAGAATAAACTCATAAAAATGTCTTGTCTTGAGCACAGAGGTTGGTATGTAATGAAATTAGTTTCCCTGTATGTCTTTAGGGAAGATTTTTAGGGAAACTTTGTTTGGTTTAGAGTCCCAAAATTCAGGTTCTATCTGAATGACATCTTGGTATTTGGGTTTTGGGACATATTGTGTTTGGGGTCTTGGTTTTTGGATTGCCAATGGTTCAGGTTGTTGAACTATGGCTTTGCCTTTTGGTTTGTGAAGAGTTATAGGAGTTTGGGACATGGTCTTGATCATGTTGACTATGGTCTCATTTTCTTCTTCTTCAGAAGTAATGTCAGCCCAAGTTTTTGATGGAAGGCCTTTTGGAAGGTGGGAAAGACCCTATTCTTGAAGGGCCAAAAGGGTTTGGATTGGCATGGCATAATCTGCCTTTATTTGTGATTGAGGTTTAGGCTTATGAGTAGAAGACTCAGTAATGCATGTGATGGATTGGGGTAACACCCGGGTAGATGACCCAGACTGGGTAGATGACCCAGGCTTTGATTGCTTCTTGGATTCTTCTTCCTGTTTGGATGAAGATCCAATCCTTGCAGATCTTGCATGGGAGATTAAACCAGCAATGGCTAGTCTAGGTTTGGTGCCTTTACCTCTCCCTCTTCCTCGTGAGGAGGAAGATTTAACCAAATTTGGCATTTGCTTACTGACCTCTCCCCTGTAAGTATTAACGAGTAAGATAATCAGGTAAGGAGTTTAAAGTACCTTTGAGAAATTCAATTTCAAAATCAAAAATACTTAGAATAGCTTGCCATCTGGCAAAAATCTGTTTTGATGCAAGATTTTTAACGTCCTTTTGTAAAATTTCTTTTGCAGATTTACAATCAACACAGATTAAAAACCTTTGATTAAGCAAATCAGATTGAAATTTAGAAATGCATAAAACAATTGCTAAAACTTCCTTTTTAAGTGTGGAATAATTCTGCTGAGTAGGGTTCCAATGCTTAGAAGTGAATGCAATTATTTGTTCTTTGCCATTAATAGATTGCTTGAGAATGCCACCATAACCAATGTCAGAGGCATCAGTTTCAACAATCTTTTTGGTTGAAGGATTGGGAAGATATAGACAAGGAAGATTTTGAACTTGGGATTTAATTTGTTTGACGATGTCTGACTGAATATTTGTCCAAGGAGAAGGAGTCTTCTTGAGACGGTCATACAGAGGTTTAGCAAGATTACTTAGCTGAGGGAAGAAGTCAGGCACATAATTTAGACAACCGAGAAAACACTGAAGTTGGGTTTTTTCGATAATCTGATCGTTGAATTTGTTGGAAAATTCAATAGCACGATTGATGGGAGTGATAGTTCCCTGATGAATGTTGTGACCAAGAAAATGAATTTTTGTTTGAAAAAGATTGATTTTAGTTTTAAATAAAGCAAGACCATTTTTCTTGATTATCTGAATGAAAATGTTTATGTGTTTAAAATGTTGGTCAACAGATTGGGAAAGCACAAGAACATCATCAATATAGACAATAATAAAAGAAGAGTATGGATTAAAAATGTCATTCATAATTTTCTGGAATTCTGAAGGAGCATTTTTCAATCCAAAAGGCATAACTCTCTATTCATATTGCCCGAAAGGAACTGTAAAAGTCATTTTATAACAATCCTTTTCACTGATTTGGATTTGCCAAAATCCAGATTTCATGTCAAATTTTGAAAAGATTTTAGCTGAAAAAAGATGATTAAGAAGATCCTTCTTATTAGGAATCGAATAACGAATCCACTGAAGGGCTTGGTTAAGGAGTTTGTAGTTGATGACCAGACGGGGAGATACACGCTCAATCTCGGCTGGTTTGTTGACATAGAATGCCAAACAAGACCAAAGACTTTTACTTTTCCTGATTAGCCCTTTTTGCAGAAGATCTTGAATTTCCTTCTGGCAATGAACTAGGAGTTCTTGGCTCATCTGGATAGGTCTAACTTTGGTTGGGATTTGTCGATCATTAAAATCCTTTTCATAAGGAAGATCAACGATATGCTGCTTGCGTTGCCAAAAAGCATTTGGAATATCGGCACAGATGGAGTTTTGGATTTGATTGAACAAAAAACTTGATTTTATTGATAATAATTGGTTGGTTAAGCAAATCATCAATTTTCTTATAAGAAATTTCTTCTTTAAGATAATTAATTTGGTTTTGCTTAAAAAGAATTGGGTTCAAATGTCTAACAATAGGATTTTTTAGAAATCTGAAAGTAATAGATTTATTCAAATAAGTAGAAGAAATACCCTTATCCAAAATGGTTATGGGAAAAATAGATTTAATAAAAGGTGTTCCCAAAATGACAACGTTTTAAAGATTTTTGACAAGGAGAAAAGAAGTTTTTACTTTTAATTCGTCCTTTTCAATAAAAGCGTTTGAAAGTTTAAAATTAACACGAAGCTTAGATCCACTAGCGGTACTAAGTCATTTAGAAGTTTTCTCAAAATACTTAGTTAAAACTAATCCTTCCTGAATGCAGTTTGAAACTGCCCCTGTATCAAACAGAGCTTCAGTCTCAATGATGAAGGTTCCAAAAATAATTTTGACCTTAATATAAAACTTCTGGATGGTTAATTGATTAATTAATTCAAAAATGTTTGGAAGAACATCAGGATTAACTGAATTATTTGGAGAATCATTATCAGAGGGATGATTATTCTGACCATGATTTCCTCATCAGTTTGGTTGCCATATTGCAGAACACTCAAAATATTTTGATGAACATTTTGCTGTTCCTTAATAAGGCGAATTTCAACTTTCAGTTGATTAACCTCATGCTGAAGATCCTGAAGGGTTACAGGCTTAACAACACTATTTTCAAACTTTTTAAGGGTATTGTTGAGATTAAACTTGTTGTTAATTAACAAATTGTTTGTTTTAGAAGATAAGAAGAAAATGGTTCATTTAAAGATTGTTTAAGTTTTAATAAAAGATTTTTCTTTTCTTCATCCTCTTGAATTTGATTCAGGTTTTCTGAAGATTAATCCTCAGAAGCTTCCTTATTAGATTCATCTTCGGAGAAGGATTCTACTAAGAGTTGATTAATCTGTTCTTCGACAGCGGGTTCTAGGTTTAGATTCCTAAGTTTTCTCTTGAGCCTGCAATATTGACTTTTATGGCCAGGTTTGCCACAAGTCCAACAAACTATGAGTTTCTTAGGAATGTTGACTTTATCAAAGGGAGGTTTGGGTTGGAACTCTCTTCTAAGCTTTCTAAACGGGGTTCCTGACTTATGGCGATGGTAAACAGACTTCTTGGGTTTCTGTCTATCTGGATTATGGGTATGCTTTTTGGACTTCCTAGGCTTGGAACAAGGAAGGCCAAACTGCTCATAGAAATTTCCCAAATCTCTGTGATTTTGAGCCTTTTCTTTAGCAAGTTGATGCTGAATTTTATCATCTTGATAGATCTTTAAGGCTACCTTCTGGATGTAAGCAATAAGTTGACCATAACTCAATTGCTTGTAAGGGATTTCATTGTTAGGGTGCTGACTATGGATTTTGTCCCTAACCTTATCCCCTAGGGATTTAGGAAGACCAGCAAGAAACTTTTCTTTCCATAATGGTTCTTGACTGTCTTCACGGGTAAAGACTCTAGTAAGAAAGCTATCCTTATACCATCTAATGTTAGCTAAGGTCTTACACCGGAGGTTGGAAAGAAGTTCAGCAGATCGGTCTTTCCATAAACTGGAGTCACCTATGAAGTGCTGAACGATGGTAAAGATTAACTGGTTGACCGAATCAGGGACAGGTTTACCATCTTGGGTTAAGATAGCTCCATCATTATCCATTTTGACAGCTCCCTGGATGGTAATTTTATGATTCTCGGACAAGTAATTATCCCACCAGCCTTTTAGTTGTCCAGTAAAATCGAAAACTAAAATATTTACAATAACTGCTTCCAAACAGTTAAGGGATGTATCATAGGTTGTAGCAACCATAGTCATCTGCTAGAGGATGTTGAGGATCTAGTACTCAGTTTTGCCATCTATGTTCCATTCATAGACATGATTGGCATTAAAGGATTTGGATTGTTCCCTTTCTTCTAGGAGAAGATCAGGAGGGGTTGCCCTATGGTAATACAGCTTAGAGGGTTGCTTCCAATTGGGCTAGTTTCTAATGGGATTAATTTGGACAGACCTGTCAGAGTTACCATTTTTTGACTCAGCTTGGTTAAGGACATTGATTTCCTTGTCTTTGTCCTTTTGGGCTTCATGCCTAGATCTGGCTCTAGTAAGGGTTGGTTTGGAATGGGCTTCTTGGGAGGTTTGAGGAGTATCTTGAATGATAATGGAAGTTAATCCTTCAAGTTTTTCTCTAGACTTGACAGAAGGCTGACTAGGGGGCTGGTTGTAAGCTTTGAGTTTGGAAAACTCTTTTCTAAGCTTATCAGTCATCCTAAAAGGTTTAAAGATTGGATTTTGGATGGTCTTAGAGGAGGATGAACCAGCTTCTAGGCTAATACTAGGTTTTTCTCCTAATGTTTCCCCAATGGTCTGGAGGTACTTGTTGGTATAGTTGGATTGTTCCATAAGATTCTTGATATCTTTGGCTGATATGGGTTCAGTCTCATCGTTAGACTTAAAGGGTGAGGCATAGATGGGGTCATGTTTTTCATTCCTAACATTAGGAAGGATAAACTTGGTTGACAGAGGGAACTCAGATCTGACAACCCGACCATCCTTAAGGTCATACCTGGTGATGACACTGATGGTGTTAGGCTCTAAGAAAGGATAATCAATCTTATGGTAGGCTGCATAAGACTTAAACCAATCAAAGAAAAAGATTTGGGTTTGGACTTGATTAAGGAAAGAGTAATATTCTTCCATAATCTGGGTTTTGTTAGCATCCTTATAATGGCTAAGAAACCACTCTCTTTGAGGAGTCATTTCCTCAGAGTCAAAATCTAGCTTAAGGGCTTCATAATCTATGTAGGTCTTATTAATCATGGATAACTTCATAATCTTGCATAGATGAAAAAGTTGGAGAGGGGATAGATCTGGACTCTTCCTCAGGATTCTCCTGTTGATATACAGGTTGAGGAATGGAGGACGGGGTTTCTACACCCTGGAGCTTGATTCTGTTACTGCTTCCGCTAGGAGCAGCAGAAAAGGATTTTCTAGAGAAAACAGACCCAAACATCTCAAATCTAGAATCTCTAGTGAAGGATGACCTAGCGGTATTGAAGGAGTTGGACCTATTGAAGGTGGTCTCTACCCTTCCAGAGTCATACTGCTTAACAGACTCAAAACTAGGTGTGGTTTGGGGTTTATCCGAGGCTATTTTATCCATGGCCCAAGTCTTAGGGAAATTGATGTCTTCCCACTTGATGACTTTTGGAATAACGACCTTGGCTTTGGTGGTGTCTGTGAGAAACAAGGTAGTTTCTCCAGTTTTTCTGGGTTTGAGGACTCTAGACATCCATGAGTTCATTGCCTTGTATTGAACTCGGTAGATGATATTAACTAGGATAGATCCAGCCTTCATATCAAGACCATAAAGTTGGACATCTAAGGTTAAGACATCTAGAATGTTTGCATCCTCAAGGCTGATAGTCCTATCAGGATAACAATTGAAATAGATAGGTCCATTGCTAAGGCTGGTCTTTACTGTGCCTAAGATGGAATCGGTAAACTGATTGTGATGGGAGTCTCTCAAGCATAAAAGAATTGAGGTGTTTAATCCTTCTATACTCAAAGGTTTTGCAGCCACTTGAACACAACCAATGTGCAAAAAGCTATATTTTTGTTTGTGAAGTTTTAAAGAACTATTTGAAAGAAGTTTAATTTCATCAAAATTAGATTTAAGACGTATCCTTAGTCTCAACAGTTTGAATTATGAAATCAGATTTACAAAAATATCTTCCGTCAGGTTTGTAAAGCTTGTTTTCTGGAATCCTGGGAATCTTCCAGTCATCCAGGTCTTGATTAATATCTTCAAAAGACACTTCTTCTTTGAAAATATTACGGTTGGATTTGATTAAAGCATTTTCTGCTTGAGAAGGGTTGAAAGAGGATGAAGAGGGTTGAGAAGATTTGAAAGAAAGGTGAGAGGAAAAAGTGCGAAAAATAGACATAGAGAAAAAATCATAAAAATAGCCCCCTGATATCATTGCCATCCTTTGGTTCTATAAAAACATAAAGATAGATCTGGGTTAAATTTTACCTACTGAGCTATATTCCATACTTCTTTTTTTTTTACCTCTTAACTAAAGCCAATGAATTTCAAACAAAAATTCAGATCTTGCGTTCCAATAATTTGTAGGTTTTACTGCCCTCAACTCAACGGGACTTACTACCCCAGTAACACCAGATCGAAACTTTTTCCGCCTATCTTGCTAACCAGTTAAGACATAAAAGTACTTAAAACATGTACAAACGTATTTAAAGAAGATAAAACATTTTTTTCTGGTTAATAGTTTAGATAAGTAAAAGACAATCCAGATCTAGCCATATATTCCTACTTCCCCATCAGGCTCTGATACCATATGGGGTCTTTGTTTTTGGATTGCCAATGGTTCAGGTTGTTGAACTATGGCTTTGCCTTTTGGTTTATGAAGAGTTATAGGAGTTTGGGACATGGTCTTGATCATGTCGACTATGGTCTCATTTTCTTCTTCTTCAGAAGCAATGTCAACCCAAGTTTTTGATGGAAGGCCTTTTGGAAGGTGGGAAAGACCCTGTTCTTGAAGGGCCAAAAGGGTTTGGATTGGCATGACATAATCTGCCTTTGTTTGTGATTGAGGTTTAGGCTTCTGAGTAGAAGACTCAGTAATGGATGTGATGGATTTGGGTAACACCCGGGTAGATGACCCAGACTGGGTAGATGATCCAGACTTTGATTGCTTCTTGGATTCTTCTTCCTGTTTGGATGAAGATCCAATCCCTACAGATCCTGCATGGGAGATTAAACCAGCAACGGCTAGTCTAGGTTTGGTGCCTTTACCTTTCCCTCTTCCTCGTGAGGAGGAAGAAAACGTTTTATCTTATTCATATCTCCAAATTCCCTAGGTGACAGAACCTTAAGAATTTGAAGAGTTGAATAAGCAATATGCTCAGAATCCTTGTTTTTATGATGTTTAATCTGGATTTAGTTAGTATCAACCAGAATAAACTCATAAAAATGCCTTGTCTTGAGCATAGAGGTTGGTATGTAATGAAATTGGTTTCCCTGTATGTCTTTAGGGAAGATTTTTAGGGAAACTTTGTTTGGTTTGGAGTCCCAAAATTCAGGTTCTATCTGAATGACATCTTGGTATTTGGGACAAATTGTGTTTGGTTAATAGTTCAGATAAGTAAAAGACAATCCAGATCTAGCCACATATTCCTACTTCCCCATCAGGCTCTGATACCATATAGGGTGGAAGCGAGGACTAGAGGAAGGAGATCAGAACAACCAATGCATATGGAAAGCAGGAATAGAATACGGAATTGGCTTACTTCTTCCCTCATCTAAGTAATCTTGCTAAACCTCTGTATGACCGTCTCAAGAAGACTCCATATATATATATATATATATATATATATATATATATATATATATATATATATATATATATATATATATATAT
>CM023954.1:29727017-29775256 GCA_013407115.1 Glycine latifolia
CACAAGTCGATTCGCGCTAAAACATCGTTGACTTATGGCATTGTTGAGCTTGTCGCTGACTTAACTTGTTATCCTTAAGTTAACCAATATGCATTAAGTCGTGTGCCATGTTTCCATGACGTGTAAAGTTGATATTTTACTCTACAACCATTGCCCCTAAGTTGAATTTGTCCTAGAGAGGCAATGTTGACTTAACAAGTAGAAAATTGATATTTACCCTGGAACAATTGTCCCTGAATCGATATTGTCTTAGAGAGGCAATATCGACTTAACAAGTAGAAAGTTGATATTTACCCCAAGGATAAAGCAAAGCCTTTGAAGATATTTACCCCTAGTGTGAGGCTTCTTTATTGCTTTGATGTTTTTTCTTCCTCTTTTACTTATAAATTCACACTTTTCCCCTTATTTGAGCATCATTCCCTTCTTTTGAGTTTCTTTCGTTCAAAAATATCTTTGATCACTTTCTTTTCTACTTGATGCTTAACCTATTTTTCTTTCATTAGTAACTTTAGTCATTTTGACAAACATGCTTGATGTCTTCAACATGATAGAGTGGTTAACGCAAGGTTGGATGTTGCTTGGAGCGCCCTTGATCTCCCTCAAAATGGCTTGAGTGACTAAAGGTTAAAACACCAACAAGTCTCTTCGTCTAGTTTTAGTGTCTAGAGATCATCCCAAGAGTTCTCTTTCGAGGTCAAAATTGTGCCTTTTGGCATTTTTTTGCACTCACTCCACCTGGAATGCGAAAGGATCCAAGGCATTAAAAGACTTTCTCCTTATGGTCCGCTCAAGTGATCTGGATGTTGCACTTGAAGCTGGCATCAAATTTTTTGTTTTGGCTTTCTCCCATCGGAAAAGCTATTGTAGGTCATGGATTGCTTTTGGGATGTTCTTCATCATCACTTTATATTCTCCTTTTCCTTTGTGTATTTCTTTTGAATGTTTATCTTTGTGTAATGTATACTAAGGAGGTTTTTTTTTTCGTATTTTGTAAATATGGATTGATCTGATGTAGGACTTGATCTGAAGTTTATGTAATATTATCAGTGTTTAATAATATGAGAAGTTTTTCAACCATATTCTGTTGTCTGCTTTGTATTTTGGCTTTCAACCTTCTATGTTTCTCGCACTATTTGCTGCTGACGTATGCCTTTATGCTTCAAATCGCTTTTGCATATATTATTTTGAAGATTTTACCCAAAGTTAGGAACCCATTTCCCAAGGTGCCTACTTATAATTGAACAATTCATTTTCCTAGAACATGACTTTTCTCCAGCTATTGATTTTGAGATGTTGTTGTAGAATCTTTCTCATTTTATTGATTTCCTATGCGAATACATGGGAAGTGTGTATGCTTCCTGGCTTCCGTGCAAAAATCAAAATGCATCTTGAAATATATTTTGTAATTTCTTACCCTTGTTATTTTCTTCATCTAGCTATAGTACTTGTGCAGGTTGGACGTGTACCAAGTGCGCAAAATTTTGTCTCCTGAGAGTGTTTACAAAATATAAACTCACCTTTTGGTCTTAGCTACTACCCTATACGGTCTTTCCTAGTTTTCTATGAGTTTTCCCTCATGGTTGTTTGTCCCACCAATGTCGACTTTATGCAAAACTAAGTTGTCCTTTATGAAAGCACGCAAGATGATCTTTTTATTGTTTCTAGTAGTTATTTTTCTTTTTAGCGCAACATCTCTCATGACGACAACTTCTTTCTTTATTCAATGAGATCAATCTTGATTTTGATGTTCCCTTCATATTGATTTAGGTTCAAATTTGAGATTCTAAAGGTTGGCTCCCTTATTTCCACAAGAGTGATGGCTTTAGTGTCGTACACCATCTTGAACGGTGTTTCTCCTGTGACAGAACATGGGATTGTCCTGTAGGCCCATAAGACATGTGACATTTGTTCTACCCAAATTCCTTTAGCCTCCTTTACTCTTCTTTTTAGACCTGACAGGATGATCCGATTTGTTACTTTAGCTTGATCGTTGGTTTGGGGATGCTCTAGTGAGGTGAACATTTGTTTGATATTCAATCTTGATAGCAATTGATGAAATCACTTGTCAGTGAATTGAGTGCCATTGTTGGTCATTATGACGTTGAGAGCTCCAAACCTGCAGATTATTTGCCTGAATACAAAATTCTCAACATTTTTAGAGATTATGGTGGCAAGTATTTATGCCTTGACCCACTTGGTAAAATACTCGACGGCTACCACCAAGTATTTAACTTTCCTTGGAGCCCTTGGGAAAGGCCCTACTATGTCAACTTTCCACCATAGAAATGGTCATGAGGATCTAAGCTATGCAACTCATTTGCCAGTGCGCATGGTATGTTGACACATTTTTTACATCTTTCACATCTCCACACATAGTTGGTCGTAGCAGTTTTTATAGTTGGCCAATAATAGCTAGCTCTCAATATTTTTCTTGCCAAAGTCCTATGTCCGAAATGTTGACCACGTCACCCTTCATGTATCTCAACCATTAGATATTCCACCTCAACCACTCTAAGACACTTCAATAGTGGTTGGGTGAATACCCTTCTATAGAGTTTTGCCATCTATTATATAGAATTTGACGGCTTTTTTTTGCAATTGCCACATTTCCTTATGATCTTTTGGGCCAACACCATTTTGTATGTATTCTAGGATTGATATCATCCAAATTTCTTGGCTTTTTATCACCATGACAAACCTCAGGGTATGGATTGTTTGGCGAACAATATTTTAAATTCCCACATTTCCTCAATGTTGGATAGCTTTGAGAGTAAATCTGCTTTTACATTTTTCTCTCTTTGGATGTAGATGAATTCCAGCTTCTTGAACCTTTCTTTGATTACCTTGATTTTTTCGGCATACTTTTGCAAAATCGGTTCCTTGACATGGAATTCTCTATTCAACTAATTGACCATTAATTTAAAGTTGGTGAACACCTTAGCACTTAGATGTCGACTACTATCTCCAAACCTGTTATACACGCTTTATATTATGTGTGATTATTTGTGAGCATCAATGATATTGTTAATGCTTGTTTGAATACAACCCTGTGCTAGGATTCCAATAAGATTCCTACTTTACATCGTCTTTCATTGGATGACCTATCGACAAACAAGAATCCTACCTCATTTCAACTATAAAGTTGGCCAAACATTGGGCTTTGAGCGCTTGTCTTAGTTGGTACTACAGACCATATTCTAAGAATTCAATGGCCCACATTATCGTCTTTTTGTTAGGTCAGGGCGGTGCAATATTTGCCTAATCGGTTGATTCGTTTTGACTACAATTGGATGTGCCTGAAAGTATAGGTGCAATCTGCAGGCTTTGAATACTAGAGCCAAAATTACCCTTTTCCACCCTCGAATATCGTAACTCAACATTTTGAAGAGCTTGATCTATGAAGTACACTAGCTTTTGAATTTTATTGTCATATTTGATTAGTGCAGCGCTGATTGACTTTTTCGTTATTCCCACACACGAGTACAATGTTTCTCCTAGGTCTAGCTTTGTTATAGTTAGTGAGGTAGATAGTGTTTCTTTGAATTGCTGGAAGGCGATTTCACATTCTTCCATCCAATTGAATCTTTTATTTTGAAAAAAGGTAAAGCATTTTCAACCGACTTAGCCATGAACCTTATTAATGTTTCCTTTATTAGGATTAAGCTCAATCCCTCTTTCTGACAACATATCAACCAAGAATTTCCCTGTATACACCCCAAAGGCATTTTTTTAGGGTTCAAGCGCATGTTGAAATTTTGTAACTGAGGGAAGGTTTATGCTAAATCTGCTATGTGCTATTTTGAGGTGTTGCTTTTTACTATCATGTCATTGACATAGACTTCTAGGTTTTGACCTATATGTCTTTTAAAGACTTTGTTCATCATTCGCTAGTATGTGGCTCTGGCATTTCTTTAGCCCGAAAGACATAACCTTGTTATAGTAATTTTCCTTCTCTGTCATGAAAGCAGTTTTCTCTTGATCATCAAGATGAAATGGTATTTGATTGTACCCTGAATAAACATCCATGAAGCTTAAATATCGATAGCTGAAAGATCTGTCTACCAACTTGTCTATGTTCGGGAGTGGGTACGAGTATTTTGGGCAATGCTTGTTCTGGTTGATGTAGTCAACACACATTTTCCATTTTCCATTCTATTTCTTGACTAGGATGACATTGTCCAACCAATTCATATATCTGATATATTTAATGAATCCTGCCTCCTATAACTCATTCACTTGTCTTTTGATCTCTTTCAAGCATTCGAGATCCATTTTTCTCCTCCTTTGACATACGAGTTTTATAAAGGGGTTTACCGCCAACTTGTGACAAAAGAGGTTTGGATTGATGCCTAGCATGCTGACTGACTTCCATATAAATACGCCAACATTTTCTTTAAAGAACAAAGTCAAAGCATCCATTGTTGCTCTGTCCCAATCCGCTCCTAGAGACGTCGTTTGCTCCCCCTCCTTTATGTACTGGAGGTTCTGACAACTTTCTCCTGGCTCTAGCCTAGGTGTCTATGTCCCTCACTTGATGTCCTTTCTGTAATCTAACTCAGCGAGCATTACCTAGGATTGAGTTTTGGCCCTAGGCTCATAATCCATTTCTTCCAACTTGTCTGTATCTTTTCACTTTAGCGACTCCTTGTAACATTTGCGGGTTTTCTGTTGGTCTCCTTTCAATGTTATGACTTGCATCTCATTGCTAAGGAACTTCATGGCCAGATGAACTATTGAAATCACAACTCTTAGGGTATTAAAGGTTGGTCTGCCCAATATGGCATTGTGGATTGATTGTAGCTTTACCACAACGAACCTGACTATGATGGTTCTGGTTACTAGTGCCTTCCCAAAGGTTATGTGCAACTTTACATATCCCATACCAATGAAACCTATGAGGCCCTCATTGTATGGAGCAACTCCGATTGTGGGATTCTGAGATTCTTAAAGAAATTATAAAACATGATATCCACAGAGCTACCAATGTCAACCAATAACCGATGTACTTCTTTATTATTTATGAAAGCTTTTCGCAATAAGTGATCATCATGGTATGGAGCAATTGACATGTCCTTCTCATTAAATGTCAATGGAGGGGGTCTTCTTTTGTTTGAATCATAATTTCTTTTGCCATGTGCGACGATTAAGACCTATCTCACGATTAAGACCTATCTCAAAAGAATTCAACTTATGTTTCAGCTCGAATCCATCATGATGTATGATTTGTATATGATTTTCTACCCCCCTTCCTGGAGTTCTATGCTGGTACCCAGAGGACACTCCCTAGAATGTCCCCTTCTTTGTTATCAATAAGGACTTTGTGACCTTTCCCATTGTTCTTTGTGAGGTGGTTTGGCATATCGAGATTTGTAATTATTTGTTCGACCTTGCACATGTCTTCCTAGCTTTCCCCGACGTATGAGGATTTCAATGACATTTTTCAATTGGAAGCAGTCGTGTCTTGTTGTGTGGTGGTAACGACAATATTTTGACTGATCTATTCTACATTTTTTCATTCTCAACAAGACATCCTTTAACTCCACATTCATGATTTCATTTACTATACTCCATTGAGATGCATTTAAAGGAGTATACTCATCGTACTTTGCTCTAGCTTTATAAGTCATCCTTTCGCCCGACTTAGGTAGCTTGTCATTTTTGTTTGTGCTATATTCTTTTGCACATTTTTTATTTTATGCCATTTTCAGCTTTTCGGCTTCCAAGATATTTTTGTAGTTAATGTATTTCTTTACCTTTTTTCTAAAATTCCTCCAAAGTGCTAGGCAGTATTTTCGAGATGGATATGAAGAAAGAAGATCCTTTCCTCACATCATTTTCAGCCAACATCAATACGACTCGTGGTCGTAGATTGTTCGTAGCTCTTGCTTCTTGTTGAATCGCAAGATGTATCCTCTAAGCGGTTCCTCAAGTCCTTGCTGGATCAACCTTAGGTCAACTCTTGTCTTTGGTTTCTCCTTGCTATTTGTGATGGTAGACCTAAATTTTACCCTCAAATCCAGCATAAATCAATAGATCTCAACGAGAGAGATTGAAACCACTTTAACATAGTGGATTTAGGGATGCATGACAGATTATTGAAGCAAAAACTCCTTTGTATGATAATGTTGACTAGAACTCCGCAAATGATCATTTAGACTAGAAGATGTATCATACATTTCCAATGTCGAAAGTTGTCGTAGTTGTTTTGGGACTTGAAGTTCCACTTAACGCTTTGAAAATGACATGTTGAAAGGAATGACTTCTCATTAGAATCCATTTCTTCCTCCATCTCCATGGCGATGGTGATTGAAGATTCTTTATTATTTTACTTCAGTGGAACACCTGATTTCGATTTCTCCAATTCATTTTTCACGCATTTTTTTCTTGTTAACGAGTTTCCTTTTCCTTCTACTGCATTTGAATGCTTATTTTAAGCATATTCTTTCTCCATTCGTAGATTGATGATCAATTTTTGGTGTTCCTCAAGCATCATTTTCTACTGCTTGAGCATTTCAACGAGCTCAATCAGATGTGTGCTTGTGAACGTCGTGTTTTCTTCCATTCTTGCAGAGACCGTGACTTCTACCCCAGGTGAATAATGCATTGCTGCTGAAGCTTTCTTGTTTCGTGTGTTCACCTTAATAAAGATCCACAAACAATGGATCCATAGTTATGGTGTATGACCCAAAATATGATTTGTCTTGTGCAACATAAGATAGAATGAGAGAAGACATAATTAGAGAGTAGAGATCAAGTGTAGTTGAGTGTGAATGTCTGAATCTCCCTTATGTGATTACAAGATACTTGTTTATAGTGTTTCTATCGTGACTCTAATAGTCACGTACCTTATTACAAGTGTGCTTGCATTGGGGACCTTATTGTGAGGGTTGTCCTAAACTTATTGTAAGCTTATCACAAGTTGATTCTCGCTAAGATATCTTCGACTTGTGTCATTGTTGAGCTTGTTGCCGGCTTGTTATCCTTAAATTAATCAATATACATTAAGTTGCATGTCACGTGTTCATGATGTGTAAAGTTGATATTTATTTCCAAACATATTAAAACTTACTTAATACAGTATGATTTTTATTTTACTTGACATTTTTTTAAAGAACATTTGATATGTTTTTAAAATAGAATTAAGAGTTTAAAAATAATTCATATTGTCACTAATAAAGAGAAAATGAGATAGCAAAATATAATTAAATGTTCTAGTCTGTCACGTTGGTGTATGCAACACTACTTAAACGTTGGAGTATCATATTTTTGTAACTTCCTAAAGACCCGGAAATAATGGTGTGCACTGTACACCGTATGGTCTATTTGGCATGGAAGAAATGGTCGAGATAATTCAAGGTTAACCGGACTACACAAAATTGTAAACATGTTTTTTTTTTTCTGATAAAAAATATGAATAAATACTTAATTTGATTTTTAAAACAATTTGTTCTACTCAATTTAATCTTTGAAAAAATAAGATTATATATGTAAAATATATTTCTTCTTCTTCATTTTTACTTATATTTTATGGACTAATTTGGATCATCAATAATTTTTATAAAAAACTTGATACATATTAAACATTTTAGAAATTAACTACGAGATTAATTTCTATATAACAAAATTTACACAGTCAACTAAACAAAAATCTTATTAAGTATAATTTTAAAGTAATTATTACAAAAATCAATAAATCTATCATATATGTGATTAAATGACATTGTATATGTTATTTTCTCATTAGTTATTTACTAAAAATTGAAGAAAAATGACAGAAGGACTAAAATGTCTCACATTTATAATATTGAAAAATTATATAATGACTTTATTTTTCCCTTAAAAATTAAATTGAGGTGACTAATTTCTTTTATGAATTATATTTGGTAGTAATTATTCTAAAATTAGTGTTGATCGTGTATTTTTTTTTACTAGTTCTCCGTCTCATTATATTTATGGTATTAGGTTGTTTTCTACACACCAAAAAAAATTAATAAAAATAAATTTAAAAGATAATAAAAAATTTATAAAATTATAATCTTATTATCATTAATTCTTTTTTTAATGTATATCATTAATATAATATAAGTGAAAAATAATTAATATTATATTATAAAGTTAAAATGATAATTATTTTAGAATAATTTTTTCTCTTATACAATAAGAATAATGAGATGGAAAAAATATTTTATTAGCATGATATATACTAACTTTACTAAAGACTAATCTACTTAGAAAACCATGTGCGTATCATTTTATTTATTTAAGATGCCATTCTAAACACCATGAATTCATGGCACCTCCCATTGTTGTGTGTCAAATAAAACATCTGACGAGATTCAAAAGTTGCTTGGTCAGAAGGGGTAGCTGTGAAGGTAGGAGGAATTAGGGGTTAGCGACAAGAGTCAGTTTTTTTTGTTCATTCACAGTAACTAAAAGGTGCCGTTTCCTCAAGCGGATAACAGCAAAGTCTGATAATTCATGTGGGATTCGATGAAAATAATAACTAAAAGGCGCAATTAAATATTTTGAGTACGATGGGAACCTTTATGTAGGTCAATATCATTGAGTGAGTGAGAGAGTGAACACGTTGGAGGGAAGGATTTGGCCCTGTCATACCCCTCATGAGTTTTGCCAAGAATGTCCCTGCAGAAGAATATTTCATTTTCTTCTTACTTCCCCCCTTGCTAATTACATGTATGCAACTGATGGTCCTCAACTTTCAAGGATATAGATCATTCAAAAGAATGATTGTTAAGCAACATCCAGAGGACATATTCCCGATATTTTTTAATATTCTTTTTAATTATTGGATGAAATTTCATTCAATAATAATTTGTTTGGTTTTAATTAATAAAGTTACTGTAAAATTTCATCTAATTATAACAACAAAACAAGTTAACTTATTATGAGTTTAGTTCTTATATATATTTAACACATGTTTCACTACACCAAAAGTTTCAGATCGTTTAAGAAGTGAGGTTAACGCTAATTTATAAATATAACGCTAATTTATAAATATATTTCTCCCTTATACTTACACTGTCATGCCTTTTAAGAATTCTTTTTATGTTTGCTTGGACATTAAAATGGACAACACCTCAAATTTTATAAATAATTTTAAAAGGAACTTACATTTTGGAATCTATAAAGCTAATCAATTAATTCTAATGTACTTAATTATAAAATCCTTTTTAAAAATTTGTTTGTCTTTATTTATAAGATAATTTTTTTAATTTTTAGATGTATTAATTATTTTTTCTTTACATATCCTTAATTAAGTATTCTTTCTCCAAACAATTAAGTAGATAGGAAAATAAGAAAATAATAATTTTGGAATGATAATATAATTAATCGATAGATTTAATGTGATTAACTAAATTAACTATTTTTCTTATAAGCCATAAGTTAATTTAAAATGTCTTATATCAGGTACAACAAAGAGGGAGTATACTCTAATTATAACTTTGTTAGGAGATTGTTACCTGTCTAATGTTTGGATCTTCAATATTTAATGACTTAAATATCATATTGCAGGATACACATAAGATAAAGTTAGAAATCTTCTAATAATGTTAGCATTCCCTTAACATTATATTTATATAAGGAATACGATGTAAATTTCTTTTAAAAAGACACCAAGAGTTAAAAAATATATAATATAATAAATAAATTTTATGATTTGATTAAAAGATATATAGAACAAATATGAGAAACCATGCTATATATATATATATATATATATATATATATATATATATATATATTTCTTTCAGCATATAATTAATTTAGAAGAAATTCATTTAAAAAAAAAAAGTACGTATCGTGAGGGTCGGAGACAAAAACCAGAATAGTAACTATTATCCAACCAATTCAGCAAGCAAGGTGGGTGAGGGAATAGGTAGGGGGTGTGAGGAGGATGTAGCTTGGTAAGTCTAATCTTGACACGTTGCTTACCAAATTAATTCCCAATTTAATTGGGTTTCTATGGGACCACCGACAGCACTTGCTTACATTCTTTCTTGGTCTTAAATTCTCTGATAGGGAGATTTATTTAGAAGCCCACTTTGGTTAAGGAGTTAGGACGATTAATATAGTGTATTGCAAAGCAAACCTAAAATGTTAATGTGTATTCACTTCATTTGCTGTCACCAAAGACTGAATGATAATTAAGTTGCAAACTACGTACGTTTGTGATTCCGTTTCTTTCCTTCTCTAATTAAAAAGAGGAATGCTGTGTTGTGTAGTTATTGTGAACTGAAAGATAATTTGTTTTAATAATTTAAAGGGAGAGATTAAGTTACTCTTAGTCAACAAGAGTACTTCTCGGGGAGTTGCGTACTCTTAGAAAGTTAGAATAACTTAATTCTTTTTCATAATTTAAGATTATAATTTATAATGTATGAAATAAAAAATTAGATATAACCTTGTGGATTGATATAAGTAATTAAGGATATGAAGTTAATTCTCATTCTCTTTATAAATGTGCATTCAATTCCTCCCATTGCTATTATTTTGAAGATGTCTTTCCGTCTTATCACTTTTAATAAAAAAAAAATCAGGTTGTAAAGATATGATGAACCCAAATCCGTAATAACAATACCCTAAAAAAGGTTCTTGGTTTTGTTTATCAGGGATATGATTAAGGTGATATTATTCGAATTTTGACCGATGTATTAGAAACGCTGATGATGGTGCCAATTCTTGGAAATAGGATTAAGCAAAAGCACCTGAAAAATAAAGTTTGGTAGCTTCTTTCATGCACTTGCTAAGAAAGTCAAGCGAAGCAGTTTTTTGAATGATTGTTAATGATTTCTTCTCTTCTTTTAAATTTTTCTTCTGGTCAAGGTCTAAATAAAAGAAAAAGAATTAGAAATCAAAACTAGTACGGAAAAAAGACTCAACTGGCAACTGACAAGAGCTTGACTTGTAACACCATGAAATCATCATGAACAATGAGGTTCTTTCGTTTCCCTTTCCACGAATCATATGCTTGAAGAAATTCAGATAAAAAAAAAGAAGCATACATGTTATTATCAACCTTGCACATATTGTCCCTGTGTACACGATTGTTTTTGGAGTAAAGCTGCTTAAGCAACTAAGAAAGAGTATTTTAAGGACAAACAAAACACGTGTATATATATATTGATTTGATTGTATATAAAAAAAATCAACCGTCCAATAACATGCACAAGCTTTTTTTATTTTTTTATGGAATTGAATTCCTTCTAACTGGCGATACGGTTATACCTTCCAGCATATGGTTCAGGAGGAATCATACTAGCTAAATACTCTCTAATTTTCCTTTTAATATTTCTGTCAAAAAATTCCTTTTAATATGATTTTTATTATTATTTAAAATTTTATAAGAAATTTTCTCTCATAAAAAAACTATAATAAATATTATGAGTAAGGATTCATTAGCATTGTGTTTGATAGAGGAAAGAAATAGATGAAGAAACTATAAGCATGTAAGAAAAGAGGAGAAGATAAATAGATAATAAATAAAATAAAAAAATTGACTGATTGATTTAAGAGAAATAGTAAAGAAATATAATGAAAATAAATTTGTAAGATTGTTTGATTTGAAAGAAAAAAAAATAATAAAAAGAAAGATTATTTAATTCTTTTATATTTAATTTTTTTTACTTCTATCCCCGCATGCACCCATATAATCGATTATATGTGTTCACATGTGTACCTATAATTAATCAACACATAATCATGCTTCAAAAATGTTTTAGTGGATCAAAAACAAAAAATAACATATCAGAGCATTACATTGAAGTGGATGATAGGCTCAAATCACCAGTACGATGAACTCCAGTAAGATGACCAATCACAGCAATGCTTTATGAGGTTGAACTCTAGTAACAACATGAGAAGTACAGGTACGAGTAACAGGATATGTTTGAAAATTTTATTTTCAGCACATCATTTTCACATGTTTCTTCTTATTTCATAATTGAAGTTTTTACACATATGAGCTAGGCCCACCTTTCATTAAAATGACTCCATTTAACCTCAATTAAACTAACGAAGTCCACCAACCCATGCCCACTTCCTTGCACTTCTTTTTACTTTTCTCTTATTTTATTGCTACCAAACAAAGCCTGAATGAATATTTTTTTTTCCTTCCATTTCATTGCTACCAAACAAAGTGTCATTGGACTTACGCCTTAGGTGTTGGCTCTTATCTTTGTCTTTTTATACAAAATGATGAAGGAATACTTTTTTCCCTCCCTTCTTAATTTGTCCCACCATCTTCTCGAGAAACAAATGAAGCATACATAGAGAGACTAAAGACTTTATAATTTTGTGATCTTTTTTAATAAGTTTTAAATAATAATAAAAGTTATATTTATAAGAATGTGTTAAATAATATATTTTTTCTATCTTTTTTATTCTGGATTAAAACATCACACTTTTAATCAAGAATATGCTTGGTTTAGGAAAAAAATGAAAATAAAAGAAAAAAACTCTTCCTTCCAATTGTTTGATTGTGCAAATAATAATAATAATAGATTAACATAAATATCTTGAATAAAGAAGTATGAAAATATGAAAATATTTTAGTGTTTTTATTATACCAACACATTCTTTCCACCATTCTGTCCAAAATTAGACAAATTATAAAAACTATGAATATCACATTTTCTTTATCCTTTCTTCACTCTCATAAAGCTACTAAACAGGCGAATGAACTCAATTGTCACTTTTTTCGCCTCCTCTACCTCTATCATCCTTCCCATCTGGTTTCTTTAGATTTTAAACTGACCTTAAGATCGATGACACCTATATTGGTAGGGTGTGGCTTCGGAGAGAGTATTTATTCACACAATCATACCCTACTCTATATATTCTTTTTTTCATAGTTGTTCTCGTTCTAGTCATGTAAGAGTTATCCTTCTCCAATCCTCAGGTCCTGGTAGTATTATTAAAAATAAATAAAAAATTATACAATTTAACAGAACAAAATAAAAAAAATTGGGCTACGGCATTTTTTTTAACTTTTGTATTTTGATTTTGGAATTAATATAAATATTAATAAAAGTTAAATGATTAAAACCAGGACGGACCGACGTGTAATCGAAGGGGGCCATCGTAATAGAGGCCAAACCCCTTACTTTTTTTTTCTTTCTGAATTTTAAAATCAATGAATAAGTGTGGTGACTGCCAAAAACAATTGGGGTGCATCTAGGAAAACTGTTTCAAACAGCACCGTAAATGTTGTCAAGGTGATAAAATGCGTATAGAAAGTGCTACAAAGTTGTCGATTTGGCTATTTCAAATCTCTCTCTTTTTTTCTTCTTCTCGATATATATGTTTCAAATATCTCTTGACTTTATTTTTTATTATTTAAACTATCAAATCAATAATCTTTTTTTTTCCTGGAAACCTTATTTAAATATTATGTTTTATTAAATTTTAGTTACTAATTATACAATCAGTTTTTATTCTTATTTTATCAAATTTTAATTATTATACAAACAATTTATCTCCTGACATCTTAAATTAAAAAATTAATAATGTTTTGTTTTATATACATGTTGATTTTTGAACGTCCTGACACATATATATCTTAACTCACGTACTTATCTTTCTTTTTAAAACACGGAACTTCTTTTTTCAGTAATGAATATAATCAATAAGATGGAAAATGAATTTTTAATTGACTGATTGTTAGTATACATTAAAAAATAAATTATTACATTTTTTTGGTATAAATTCAATTATAAATGATATTTATGACATGAAAAAAAGATATTTCATATTTTTGATAGATTATTATTGTAATTAATATTTTAAAACGTGAATTTATGATTTTGTATTTTATATATATATATATATATATATATGATTTTATTTTTTATTGTTATCCCACTCATTTGAGTCTCGTCCACCCCTGATTAAAACATACTGATACTACTATTATAGTTTAATGGGGACGGAAACCTCGAGATATTATCCTCATCCTGACCCGAATTTGTTTCAAGGAGATAATCACCAATTCACCCTTATCCTTCCCGACTTCCCCCAACCCCAAGAAAAAGAATCCTTGAAATGAAACATTTTTCGTAAGGATACTTTAATATGAGAATTTTTACTCATTGTTTCTTTCAACCATTAGCATGCGTCATGTTGTTGGTATTATGACCTAACACCGTATTAATTATTCCTTTGATTAAGAGTTTAATGGTGATCAGTAAAAAAGAGAGTGTATTAATAGATATTATATAAAATAATTTTACATCGTTAATCAATTAAAAATTATTCTTATGACCATGTAATCCATAAAATAATTATTATAAAATTTAATAAATTTATCATATAAATTGATATGTGATTAAATGATAAAATAAAATTATTTTATATTATTAATACATGTAGCTTATTTTATCTTATTAAAATTCTTTTACTTTTGTAATAATGACATAAAAATTATATTTACAATAATTTTAATTAATTAACAATGTAGATTTTTTATACCGGTAATGTATGGAAATTAAATTTTATGGATAATTACAATTTTTCCTATAACATATTTCAACAAACTTTTCCACTTAATAAATAAAGTAAGAATTCAATATATTTTATGTTTTTTTAAATATTTAATAGATTACTTTTTTATTTAATATTTACTTTATAAAATATTTAGAGGATTTTATGAAAAAGGTTTCATAAAAGAATATAACATCACTTTTTTATATAATATTGCATAACACTGTGGGGCACGTGGCACCCACAAATCTAAACTGGATGATCATTATATTCTCAACCTTCTAAAGTAAATATTTTCTTTTCATCTGGGCCACCTAATGACGTTCGTTATCAAACTTTAATTCTTATTCTTCATTTGGGAAACAATTTAAATTAATGAAACCAGAATAAATATTCTGCAGCCAATCATGTAGTACAATTATTCTGATTCTCTGCTCCTTCCTATGACTAAATTCTTAACTGTTATTTTAATATTAAAATAATTAAAGAGACTGAAAAACTCAATAATCCTCTTATGTTAATTTTGGGTTATTATATTCCTACACACATATTCTCTTCCATCTCACTTCATATTTTTATTTATCCCTCTATCTATTTCCAGTCATCTTCGTTTTCTCTGTCTCTTTATCTCTTGCATATCCTGAAAATGAGATGTACATTTATTAGCTAATAATGTTTCAAGTTATATGTACGTTATTATATTATCTTTTTTTACTATTAAATAAGTCATTTGAAGATAAATATTATCATATTAATTTTCTAAATATTTCATTTTTAAATTAAGTTTTCAAAGATTTAAATATACGTATAAATTTGTCTTATCATAATATTTAAGTGGTGACATAAAAAATGGTTTAAGAACTAACATTAAAACAAATTTTTGACCTACTATGATGATGTTTTCAATTTTTGAAGAATTTATTTAATGATTGCATTTTTTTAGATAAATGTGTGGTGACCCATATAATTTTAAAAATTCAACTTGATTATTTATTATTAATTTTATTTCAAATAGGAATAGCATAGCTGATCATAACAATAACAATAAAGGTAATGCACTCTTTAAATGATAATCTTATCTGTTTGATTTATCAAGACAAATATTATTCTTCTTAGATTTTTTATTATTTTATACAATTACATAGAGCATTTCTTTTGCACAAAAGATATCCCTTAGGCCTCAAACAATAGACAAAGACTAATTCATTTTGGAATGTAAAAATCACCGAAGTGAATTGTGTATTTTTCAATAACTCAATCTCTATTTATATGAATAAGAATCAAATTATTGATAACATGTTTAAGTAATTTAATTATTTACTCTGGACTTTATTGATTATTTAGTGTATATTAAAATGTAAGTTTGTAAAAGTAAGATTGAATGAGTTTTATTTTCCTAACTGAGTTTGCAAAATACTATTTAAGACAAACTTGAGGCAAAATTAAATTTACTATCAGTCTCAACTAAAAATCAAACATTTTATTTTTCAATTTTACTCTGTAAACCTCTCAATTAAAACCCAAACAAACCCTAGCTAACTTTGCCAAGGATGCCTAGGCTAAAAATATGATAGAAGATTAAAGAGCAAGATAATTGTATGAGCCTGTCCCATCATCCATATATTTCTCACGTCTTCTAAAATGCTTAATTTTCCATCATTTCCATACCTCTCAAGTAGCATCTAGTTGATCAATAAGGGCCCTTTGTGTTCGTGGGACTAATTTTTCCTCTGTGCTTGCGATGTGCTTGAGAACGCGTGTGAGAGACACCAACAGAAGCAAAAAGGCATGAACTCACTCCATCTTTAAGGCTTAACTAATTACGGTATCCCTCGTTAACAACAACTTAACAAGTAAATTAACATGTTTTGAATAATTATAGTATATGATAATAAGAAGGACCGAATGATCATAATCAGATCTGTTTGCCTCAGCTTTCGGTCATTAGGATATAACCAATGAATAAGGATAATTGCGTATGCATAGAGTTTGTAAGCCTTTTCTTTTTAATACACTTATGCTCGTAATTGAATACACCTTGATTTTACTGTAATTTTTTTAAATGGTCTGAATGAGTTCATCTTCAATAGTCATTGAAGAGTTTATGAAAATAGCTGCATGTTATAATGTAAGTTTGGATTAAGTATATTTGTTTCGAAGGTGGATTAATTAATAATCTTTATTTCTTTATGCATCGTGATTTTTTCTCATTTAATTTTTCATATTTTAAAATTTTACAAGTTAATCCTTGCATTTTTTTTCTTAATTATATGGGTCCCCTATTAGTTTTCTATTTCTTTTGTCCAATAAATGTCTACATGAATTTAGAGAATGAGAGACTAAATGAAAAAAAAATTGTAATTTAGAAAAACTAAATGAGAAAATACAAAAAGAATTGAAGATCAACAGAGATATTTTATGAGAAATATAAAATAAAATGAAAAAATTCGTGATACTTAGAAGAATTAAAAAGAAATTTATTTCTATCATTTTTTATAACCAGTTAATCCTTCTTCTTTATTATTGAGATTATCAATGATATCTTTAAGTTACTTCAAATTCCTACCATCCATCGAATACATGGTTTATCTAACACAAAATTATTCTAACTTAATCAGTGAATTCAAATCTTAAGTATGTAATTATATAATTGTATTAATATTTGAAAAAAACATTGCTGCTCGGATACCTTTGGTCTATGGAAAAAAAAAAAAAAGTTCTATACTTACGTTGAAGCTAAAAATCACATCTAAAGTAAAATAAATAAATGTAGAAACCACTATAATTTGCCGTTGTAATTGCGCAACGTGAATTCCCATACCCCTTTGCCGCGTAAGTATAAGGGAGTTCCTTTTGAAAACATAGGCTGAAGCCAACTGAACGATAATACAAACATCCATCTAGATGCTAGATCACTTATGACTAACTTCGTTCCAAACACACAATTAATGACTTGGAGGTAAAGTACATATTTCAAATATAAGACTTGAATTTAAAAATTCATTATAAAACAACAAAAATTTACAACTGAACCGTAACTAATTGCGTTGTTGGACAAGCAATTAATATAGCATTGATGGTGAGACTTGAGAGGGCATCAAAGAAAAGGCTTTCTTTTTCTTCTCAACTTCTTTCTTTAGGAGGCTTTTTTCTTTTTGGTTCAACTAGGCAGCAAAATCCTCTTTCACTTTGGGATTCCTTCCCGCTATTCTCTTTTATATATTTATAGATTTGCAACAAAGCTTAAAACCCACGAATAAGCATTTATGGTAATGCATGTCATGCTAGTGCTCCTAGGCTTTTATAAATGGGGTATCTTAGACTTAGACGGAAGCTTTTTTATGTGGAGAGTGTTCCAACTGCCCCCTTTTCATGATTGTGATTTTGATATGTGAAATTTGCAATCAACTTAAAATAACCCATAATCATACATGTACAAACTTTTCGCTACACACAAATAACACAACTATTAAAAAACCATTTTTTTTAAATATCTTTTGTTACAATAATAAATATTAAAAGGGCTTATTGATCTCATTAACTATGTGAATTGGTGATGAGATGACGCCACATACCTAGAAAACTAATGGTTGGCATGCCATGGCACTGAGTGATGGTAGCGATATATAGTACAAATTAGAGGGTTTGTGTCGTGAAGATGCTGCGGTGCACTTTGCAGTGTAAGACTTTGATAGATGACAGTCCAGCTGATCTTGATAAGGACGGGGCCCAACGACTAATGGACAACCCACCTTTCGTTTATAATATAAGATGTTGCTTTTACATGCGTGAAACACCACCCTTTTTTTGGGTTTGGACTTCTGGAGTGAGGACAACCGCCACGAGATTATTGTACTTGGATTCGTGATTATGGTGTAAAAATCTTCAAATTTAATGTTGGGATAATCTAAGTTTCACATCCACTTGTTAAAATAGAGTATATAAATGAGAAATAATCCTCATTTTATGAGTTAACTTTTAGGGTTAAATTAGATCTAAACTCACATCCTAAGATGGTATCAAAATCTATCTTAAATTTATTAATGGACCATCCATTATATTATTCACGCATCAAATCCAACAAGTGCTGAAGGTGAGGTGACGTATTAGAAAAAATCCAAGTCCCATATCAGTTAAAGATAATGTCAAGATAAAATATATAAGTGAAATACAATTCTTATTATATGAATTAATTTTAAAAATTGAGTTAAGTCCAAACCCATATTCTAAACCAAACTAAATTATTTAATAAAAACCATGCATGATTGCAAAATGTACAACCAGACCGGACCGGATTAAACTTAAAAACCGGTCCAAAAAGATCATTGTTCAATTTTTTAAACTATTTTTATAAAACAATTGAGTTTGATATTTTTGTAAAACTCATTTTTTGAACAACCTTATTATTAAATTCAAGTTTTAATTATACAAGTGTATTAAATATTAAAAAGTAAATTTTGTTACCTATTGTGATTTTATCTAATTGGAGCGTGATTGTCTATTATGGGGGATACGGTCTCTAAAAAAAAAGATGATTGTTCACTTTTAAAAAAAAATAAAAAAGCTATTTTAATGAAGCCCTTGGACACATCAAAGAGGTTAATCAAGCAAGGTGCTTGCTTGAATTTTACATAGAAGTTGAAATTGTAGGGGGGTACAGAATAACAGAAAAGTTGGGTAAACACTGTTAGCATCACATAAATAGTGCATGCTGCATGTATCTATCACACATATAAATGCACAGTTCAAATGTTTTAGGGAGGGGATATTAATGGTTTTCACTGGAGGTACACTGGTCCAGTGTCTACTGTGTATTTTCTCAGCCGACACTAGTACTACGGAGAAATGAAAGAGAATTCCATATTATTTTTCAGCCGAAATCTGATCCAAAGTGGAGCCTGCACTTGCATCATTTTCCCAATATATATTTAAAGAAGGTTCTTTCATTTTCCTTTATGCATATCTTGTGTTGTGCCTCTTTTTCATAGTTGGGTTAATCTAGAAAATTATTTGATCATGGGAGGTACAACATGCACTACAACTACAATTCTACAAACTTGGTTCATATAAATACTTGATGGGTCTCAAATAAATAGCTGTAGGCTTTTGCACTTTCGTGTGCAGACAATTGAACCCAATTACGAATTTGGTGTAGGGCATAGGCCCACGTTATGGGTTTGTTTAAAGTCTTTGGGGCACTCATTTTCAGCACTGTGGCTTGCTTGGCTCTATGACTTTAACTGTAAAAGGTGGCGGCGTGTGTGAGTGATAGTACTAAATAACAATTCACAGGTCATAGCCGCATATGTAGAAACGAGTAGGGAGTTAAATAAAGAGAAGAACCTGCACCAATTCGAAGGGTAGGAGATCCATTTGCCATCATGGCTATCTCTTAAAAATGTGTTGATAACGACAAATCTACATTAATTAGAGAAAAAAAGTGAGCAGAAGTGGAAAACCAACAAAGCATTTGAAGTGAAATTTATTTATTTATTTAATCAGCATTCCAATATCTTGATATATTTTTTTTCCCTTCAAGTTAATGTAAATAAACACTTGTATATGTGATATTTGAACAATTATCTGCCTTAGCCTCGAAGTCCCTTGACTAACTAAGAACAAATACCCACTTACATGTTCTATTATTGGTATCTATATATATATATATATATTTTATCGAGGATAAATGACGGCCCTTAATTATCAGCTGTGGCAGACATATATACAAAGGAAACTAACTTGTTTCGAGATTTATATAATATTTAATAGAAATAAGAAGTATTATAAGCGGATCCGTGGCGCAATGGTAGCGCGTCTGACTCCAGATCAGAAGGTTGCGTGTTCGATTCACGTCGGGTTCAATCCTTTATCCGCATGCTTTTTGTTTTCCAAATTTTCTGTGATGGGCCTTTGCCTTTTTCGGATAAAAGTTGCAGTGTTGCACTACATTTTTGTGGGTCAATTGGGCTCAGTCGTTTCGTTTTGGGGTTAAACTTTATATGCTATAAGAATTTCTTATACACCATATGTGCACAGTGAAATTCCCATAATGTCCTTTTAATTAGATTTTTTATTAAAAAAATTGCATTGCTCGTACACACCATCGTTCTTCTTCTTCACGCGTGAATAGGAGGCGCATTCTTCTTCTTCTTCTTCTTCTTCTTCGTAGGCGGTGGACAATGGTTGTTTTTGGACGGTGGTGGTCGTGGTCTGTGTTCATTGTCGCATTGGGTGGGTGGCATTGGTGGTGGGAAGGTCAGAGTTGCGGTGTCGTCGTCGAGGTGAGTGCTGGTGTATCTGTCATCATACGGATTGGGTAATCCGTATGGGTCATACGGATTACATGAAACATATGATGCATACGGATTACATGATCCATATGACCCATATGGATTACCCAATCCGTATGGTTCGAATTTTTAATTTTTCTAGATTTGATTAAATGATTAAATTTTGTATATTAATAGTAAATGGCTGTACAATTGTAGAACATTAGTAAGTAGTTTAGGTTCTGTAAATATGTTTAAGACTTTTGAACATTGGTTTGACCTAATAATATGATTTATGGCATGATGTGCGTATGTTGTTGTCTTATCAAAATTGAAGTTTGATGTTAGTAATATGTGTGATAAAGATATATGTATATACAGATTTGTAAGGTGAAACTTCAATTTTGATCTATGTGGAGACCAACAACTAAAGAAGTGTATCTATGTTTTGTTGTCCATAAAAGTTTTAATGAAAATGTGACCAAAATGAAGTAATGGAAAATTATGAACGTAACCTTTTACATCTTTCAAGATGTTTGGGAAATTAGCATTGTAGCATCATGAATGTAAGTAGAAAAAAAGAAGAAAAACCCTAAATCCTCTTATCTTAAGCATGCCATAATTAATTTATATATTATGAACTAATATAGTTTAAGTTTGTTCATTTGTATGTTTTGCATATGCAAATTCCTGGAAAATTATGGAGTTATGTTGATTTGTTTGCAAGAGTTATGTTGATTTGTATGTTTAAGTTTGTTCTTTCAACTAGCTTCTGAATAGTGCTTGATATGGTACGATTTTCTTTACATGTTGTTTTGTTGCTTAGAGAGTATATATACATAGATTTCATGCGATAAGGTACATTGGAAAATTTCAAAATTAAATGACTAATGTCATTAAGAAATGCAACAGATAATGGCAAAAACCAGATGTGGTACTCGGGCATTAGGGAGAGTTGGAGATCGAGTGTCTAGGACACAGGTTGCGAGAAATGAAGACCAAGCAGGTCAACGCCGTAGGCCCACCGCATCTACCAGAAGACAATGGGCCGCTGAGCCTATTGTTGAGGATGTTGCTGATCAACAACAACATGATGACCATGTTCCAGTGACAGAGGAAGCTGGGACCGAGTTAGAGTCTTTCCCTGGTGGACCGGAAGATACTTCCGTTCTGACTGACTACGTTCAGCATGTGGCTTATAGAGTGTGGGCTGGAGAGGTATTCATATGTTTAAGTAAATGAAAATTAACATATATTTGTGAATGTATTGTTTGTTACTGATATAACTTTTTCCTAGGAACGTGCTGAGTTAAAATTGGCCTCTCACGAACGTAAAGTAGCGAAATTTGGGAAGCCAGCACCTGAGATAGAAGGGTTAGTGGTTGCTACTGGGTTAAGTCCATTGATTTCGTGTTCCGTGGAGACTGGAGACTGAGGATTGTTATCTGCGTTTGTCGAGAGATGGCACGCAGAGACCAGCAGCTTCCATCTACCCATTGGAGAGGTCAACATTACTTTGGATGATGTTGCGTCCTTATTGCATCTGCTAGTAATGGGAGTGTTCCAGACGTACGATGCAATTGATGTGGGGGAGACAATTACCTTATTGGTTGAGTTGTTGGATGTGACCGTTGATGAAGCTGAGTCTGAGACCGAACAATGCCACGGGGCATATGTTCGCCTATCCTGGCTTCGAGAATTATATGACGTGAAGTGTGAGGCTAGCCAGTGGGTTTTTGCAGCCAGAGCATATCTCCTGCACCTGGTCGGTTGTACATTATTTGCGAACAAGAGTGCGACACACATCAGTGTCGTATTCTTGGAAGCATTTCGCGACCTCGATCAATCGACATGATATTGTTGGGGTGCAGCTGCTCTAGTTCATTTGTATGAGAATTTGAACTATGCCTGTAAGCATTAAGGGAAACACCTTGTCGGATATATTTATTTGTTACAGGTATTTACAACTGCTTTAGTCCATTTTGTTTTTCTTAATAGTATGAGCTGATGTATTTGTTAATTTGTAATTTCATAATTTCATAATGCAGTGCTGGATCTATGAGCATTTTCCGACCATTGGAGGTGCCATGCCAGATCCGCAATACGATGAGAGGCGTCCACGTGCCTGTCGATTTAAGACTGGGAAGGCATTACCAGTCTCGACCTATCGTAGGCATTTAGATAGGTTGACGCTTGACGATGTTTGTTGGACGCCTTACGTGGATCACCGTCAGCATCGGGAGTTTCAGATGATTTCTTTATTTTCAGGCTTCCTTAGATGGGGTCCGTACATGGTCAGACACTTACCAGAGCGGGTGATTAGGCAATATGGGTTTATTCAGCAAATCCCACAGCTTCTTCCCACTGAGTCTCCCTCCACAGACCAGGTTGATGAGCAATAGACCCACTTTTCTGAATACAATGTAGACACTGGTGACTTAGCCACTTTCCCTAGCCAGTGTGCTCCTAGGTATATGGCTTGGTTCTTCCGTATATCTCATCTGTTTATGTTACCACCAGAGGCCGGGGAGCCAAGCCGACATCCCATGTGCATCATAGCTACTTTACAGGATCCCGATTATGTGCAAGAGGATGATAAACCAGGTGCGAGTATTCCTGTTGTGGATGCAGCTGATATTAGGGACACACCTCCACATGCAGTGGTAAACATTTCAAGAAGTGTTGTTTTAAAATTTATTTAAAGGAATTATATGATAACAATTACTTATCATTGTGTTGAATTGTATGATTGTTTCAGAGTATGTGCCAAAGGATAGCTGACGGGTTGCAACACATGATTGACACGCAACAAGTTACTCCTGGCACAGAAGCGTACGTGTCTACTCAGTACTTGTTGGAATTAGCACTTAGTGTCACTAACCATGGAAACGTGTATGTGCGATCCAGCAGGTTGAGGGAGACAGCTAGGAGATGGGTTCGTGGCAGACATTGAGCAGTCGTCAGAGATCAATTTTGAATTTGCTTTATATTTGCCTTGTAATCTTCATTTTAACCTATTGTCTTTAGTCATACACACATGCGACACACTGTTGTGTTTAAACTATTTACGTTATGTTTAATTTATATTGATAATTTTGGAAAAATATCAATTTTTTGATTCATACATTTATATCAGTTGTGTTTAAAAATTAATTTTTAGTTTTTCTATTTAAACAGATTCGTAGACTATTTGTTAATTTATAAGCATTGCATGGAACTTCTTTGAATTTGAATATATACTTGTTGGACACAAAGTCTTTATAATTGTGAAAAATAACTTACACCATTTCAGACTTTATCCTAAATCGACATATTCAGCTGGTAACTTAATGGAATCTAAATACAGCCTCATTTGATGAAGATAATGACTTGGCCATTGTCTTGCCTCATTTGAACAGTGCGTAGACCACAAAAATGATGTACATGGGATAGGACAATCCTTTGTCAGTTGAACCTGTTTAAAATACAATGTTAGTTGTATATTCATTTAAACAAATGTGAAACAAAATAATACTTCAAGTAATGTTGCTTGTTATACCTGGACAAAGTGGTTACAATACACATGACCAATACAAACAATGCGATGAATAGATGGATCTTTAGGAGCTTGGCTTCTCAAAGGAAAAAACGTCATACTTTGTTGAAGAGAAAGAGAAACAATAATGACATTATACCTTGAAGCAATGACATAACCCATGTCATTAATATCCATCCACTTATCCATTGTTACCTACACAAGCAAAATTTATTAGTGTCCATATCTTTAACTAAAAAATCGTACATCTATTGGTCAAACCATTGTGAATGTTCAGTTTTACCCTTGCTAATCCATCAACAAGAAGGAAGCGCTTTAACTAATCAAACCTATCAAAGCCACTAAGCAAGGCTATATATTGATCAGACCATTGTGAAAGTTCTTTAAGCAAATGATTACGGATCAAAGGCCAAGAATCTTCACCATAACCTAGTACGGCAACAATTACACGATATCCACAATTACCATCTGCTTTAACATTAGTGATGTTAAGAATGAACTTGTGCATAAAAGGATTAAATTGATCCAGCATAGGAATGTTTCTGTTCTTCATTGGATGATCAGATGAGGAACCAGACATTTTTTGTGTGGAGTAACTATTTTGCACAGAATGTAATTCATCAACATATTCAAAGTAAGACGGATCCCGCTTGGTTGATCTTTTGTGTTTTGTGTGTTTATTTTTTGGAGCACCTTTTGTTGTCACCTTTTCAGGGGAAGGATTCATCGATGTTTTATCAGGAAAAACAAGTTCTTTAAGCTTAGTCTTCAACGTCCTTTCGTGATCATGTCGTTCATGGCATCCCAAACACTACATAAATCTCCAATGCTATTATGTAAAAGCCTCTTTAAAGTCCAATGAGTGGACTCAACCCTGCATTTAATGACAACATGTTCATAATTTTTAAAACAAAAATTTGTTCAACATATCACAATGTCACCAACTTGAAATAACAAGTTACCTGTTAGTTGTAGTGTTGTCAAGATGCATTACTTTATTTGTCCATGCGATTACAAATTTTTCCTTATGACGATCCAACCATGTTTCTTTCACATAATCAACAAACGCAGGCCATGGTGAACATGCAACTTCAAACTTCTTCAAAGAATCATCGTAAGATTTCTCAGTAGCACAATCAATAAGAGTCCCCCAGGCTGCCATGACATAGTCCCATGCCAAATCTTGGCGTATATAAGTTTTACATTTTGCCTTCACATTCTTGTCAATGTGAAACCAACAAATAAGTTGGTTGACATTGGAAAAACAGTTTTCACAGCACTCATCAATGCTAAATCTCTATCGATAACAATAACGTCTGGGAAAAATTCACTCTTCAGAAAAATCCCTCTGAAGCGTTCAAGGGCCCACACAAGATTGTTTATCCGTTCCGCCTCTAAATAGGCAAATGCAACAAAAATGTCATACCAGTAGGTGTCACACTAACAATGTAAAGTAAAGGAAGTCTGTACCTGTTTGTTTTGTACGTACTATCTATGATGAAGACGATATGATATGCATTGCTCAATTTCACTGCATCTGGATGTGTCCAAAATAGGTCACGTACCACATTTTCTTCTTTCATGCTATGCCAGTGAATATACATGTCACGTTCAAGAAGATTCATTAACTGTTGCATTTCAATGTTATTACCTCTTATCTGCGTGCGGTATGCATACCTTGCATTGTATACTTACTTCAAAGTTGTATAATTATTGCCATTGTGCTCCTTCAAAGTTAAAAGAATATTCTTTGGCTTCACCATCGACCTTGTCATATCAGCAACAATGATATTCTCCTCCTCAGTTAGCCGACCAGCATATGTGTGTCCACATAATGACCTAGCCAAACTATGATTATGAGTGCCACATATTAGCTTTACTATCCACCCTTCACCTCCTGGGACGGGTTTTGCTCTCAGCTTAAATGGACATTCACATTTTCTACTACTACCCGTTGTAGGTACAAAACCTTTTTTGAATGATCTATACTTTCCACTCCTTTGACAACCAATTATAACATACGATGTTGTTCCTAGCTTTCCATTTGCCATGCCACTCCTCATTATGATAGCTACAAAACCATTATCAAATGCAACACTTCGAGCCCATTTCAATACATCCTCACGGGAAACAAACACCTACAAAAATGGAACATTCATTGTTGGGTACTATCATTTCTATAGTTAAACTCAATCATTAAACTACTTTAACTACATGCTAAATCAAATATATACCTCGTCGGTATTGAATGCTGCTGAACAATCAATTGAACAATTAACATTTTCAAATGCATCAGCTTCTTCTCCAATATCTTCCTCCATATTAACTTCTTCAGACATAATACTGTCATATATCCACTCGTCGTTGTCGATCTTAACAAATAAAATTAATATTATTACATTTTTAAAACATACACAAAATAATATTCAAAAACATACAGATTTATACACATTAAAAACAACTAAAATCTTTTCTTTTAACTTATAAACAACAAAATTCTTTCTAAAATTAAATTAAAAATTTTTAAAAATAATTTAAGACTCATACGGATCACTCAATCCGTATGGTTTATACGGATTGACTAATCCGTAAGCTTCATATGGATTAGTCAATTCGTAAGCTTCATACGGATTATTCAATCCGTAAGCCCCATACGGATTAGTCAATCCGTAAGCTCCATATGGATTAGTCAATCCGTAAGCTTCTTACGAATTAGTCAATCCGTAACACTCATACCACTTTGCACTTACAGATTATGTAATCCGTATATCAGAAAAAAAAAGCTGCAGACTTCTAACCTCGCACCCACCGCCCATGATGGCCTCTCCGACGACTGTCACCGGTGAACGCCGCTACCACCACCCCCAACTACCTCCTCTAACAGAGACACCTCCAATGCACAACCACAACACGATCAAGTGAGCAAGGAGCAACAACAAACCAAAACAAGTGAGTAGGAGAGAAGCACTATATGTAATAAAGCAACTGATGGCACTTTTGGCATTTTAAAAAATTCATATAGTGTATAAGAAATACATATAGTGTATTTAGTAGACCGCTTCGTTTGGTTTAGGTTTTTAGAATAGCATTACGCTAAGGACTTTATTGTGAAAATGATATTTTTGTGGGTCAATTGGGTTATGTCCTTGGACATTGTTAAATGAGAAATATACCCCTTAATTAATTAAATGTATCTCTTTTTTTATATTATTTTTACTTAAACAACCTCATTCCTTATCTCCCTCTCATCCAAATATTAGAACAGTTCCTTCCCATTTTTTCCTCTTACACTTTGTTGGACTTTACTCCTTCAATGTTGGCCCAAGCCCATTTGAGGGGTTTAATATCCCAGACCTGATTTATCATTATAAATACATTAGTTGAGGGTAAAATTAGGTTAGACCAAGATAGAGACCTAAGAGTGTGAACAACACAGACGTCAAGAAAGATTGAGCGTAGAGTGAGACTCCGTATTTTGAGAGCCTCAAGTGATATTCTTGAGTGTCATTGTTGAGCAAGCCTGTGTGTCTGCATATTTGAGTGATCAGAGTGAAACACTTTGAGAGTTGATTATCACCATTGTTGGAGAGGTTGAGTGTACCACCAACTTGGTGTGTTTGATTCATTGTAATCATTCTCAGTTATAGTGGATATTTGATCTGGACCAGTGTCCCGTGAGTTTTTCCTTTCCAGATTTCGGGAAGGTTTTCTCACGTAAAACAGATTGTCTCTCTCGCTTCTCTTTTGTGTTTTTGATTACGTTTCTGCATTTGATTGAGGATTGATGATAACCCACCTCTGAGTTTATTTGAGGGTAAGACTATTGCGCCACTTTTACCCAACAGTGGTATCAGAGCCTAGTTCGATGGGTTCTGAAGGAGACGAAATGGGGACAAGCGGTATTACCCATGACGGAGATATGTTCAGGTTGACCACAGACAACTTTGCGTATTGGAGACCGATGATGGAGGATCACCTCTACTGCAAAGATCTATTTGAGCCCATTACCCTTGCTGTGAAACCGATTGGCAAAAGCGACAAGGAATGGGAGATCTTAAGTCGAAAGGCATTTGCCACAATCAGGAAATATATTGATAAAAGCCTCTTTGAGCACATGTCCGAGTTCACGAACGTGTACGAATTGTGGAACCAGCTAGAATCCATGATTCAGAAGAATACTTTCAGAAATAAAGCACACCTGGTTCGCCGACTTGTGAAGATAGAATACAAGGACGGGATGAGCATGATTGAACACCTTAGCACCTACAAAGGGATAGTGAATCAGTTGAACAAAGCTGAGATGAAGATTGATGACGAGTTGCAGGCTTTGCTGTTATTGAGTTCGTTACCAGAAAGCTGGGATACTCTGGTAGTGACATTGAGTAACTCAGCTCTTGATGGAAAATTGAAGATGGATGTTATGACAGATAGCCTCCTGAATGAACAAGCCAGGAGAAGAGAACAGGGTGTAACCAGCACGTCTGAGGCTAACGTTGCTGAGAATAGAAGAAATTTCGATTCCCGGGGTCATAGCAAGAGCCGAGATCGAGGTGGACGAGATAGGTCCAGAGGCCGGTCAAGGCCAAAGCATGACTTGAAGTGCTTCTACTGTGGGAAGGTAAGACACAAGAAATCGGACTGTCGAGCTCTGCAGAATGATGAACAAAATGGCTGTGTAAAACCAGATCAGATTGTTTCCAAGAAGAGAAATGAAAGGAGCACCACGGCTGTAGCTGCTAACTCGAATGTCAAGATATTCCTCCTCAGTGAGGAAATGTTGAACATAGCCCATGATGATTGCACCTGAATTGTTGATTTTGGTGCCTCGTTCCACGTCACCCCACATGAGGGATTCTTTTCTGCTTACAGGAAGGGAGATTATGGTGTCATGAAGATGGAAAATCAGGTGACCAACAGGATTGTTGGTGTTGGTGATGTAACCTTGACCACAGATACAGGGTGCCGGGTTACGTTGAAGGATGTGAGGCATGTGCCTGACATGCGTTTGAATTTGATCTCGGTTGGAAAGCTAGATGATGCCGGGTTAGTGAACTACTTTGGAGAAAGTAGATGGAAGCTGAACAAGGGAAGCTTGGTTGTGGCCCGAGGTAAGAAGGACAACTCCTTGTATGTGATGCAAGGACAGATAAATGGTGGAGAAACTAATGCCATCCGGGATGGACAGAGCCTGGAGCTATGGCACAAGTGCCTCGGCCATATGAGCGAGAAAGGACTCCAGATTTTGGAAAAGAAAGAACTATTGACCGAGTTGAAGGGCCAAGTGTTAGAGAGCTGCACACATTGCCTAGTTGGAAAACAACACCAAGTTTCGTTTGTGAGACCGGATCAACCCAGGCGGCGAAGGCAGATCCTAGACCTCGTTCATACTGACGTTTGCTCCATGTCAGAGAAATCGCTTGGAGGAGCTCAGTACTTTGTTTTTTTCATTGATGATCATTCCCGTAAGGTGTGGGTTTATTTGATGAAGACTAAAGACTAGATACTCCAATGTTTTAAAGAATTTCATGCTATGGTGGAAAGGGAGACTGGCAAGAAGTTGAAAGTGGTTCGATCAGATAATGGTGGTGAGTATTGGGGTCCCTTTGAAGCTTACTGTAAAGGAGCCGGGATCCAACTTGAGAAGACACCTCCCAAGACTCCGTAATTGAATGGACTTGCTGAGAGGATGAACCTGACTATTGAAGAGAAGGTCCGGAGTATGCTATCCAATGTCGAATTGTCGAAAGCATACTGGGGAGAGGCCGTTATGATAGCTGTTGACTTGATTAATCTGTCACCATCAAGACCACTTGAAGGAGACATTCCTGAAGAAGTATGGGTAGGTCGAAAAGCGACCTATGACCACCTGAAGGTGTTTGGATGGCGAGCTTTCGTGCATGTCTCTAAAGATGAAAGGGCGAAGCTCGATGCAAAGACTAAGGAATGTATTTATCTTGGTTCGTCGAAAACCGAGTTCGGGTTCAGACTTTGGGATCTGATTAACAAGAAGATAGTGAGAAGTTGAGATGTAGTATTTCATGAAGATGAGACAATTCATGACATCTCGAAGCCCGAAGTCTGGGTTCCTGTCTGACATGAAGAACCCGTCCCTGCTGTCCAAGTTGAAGTAGGGGGAGAGCCCGAGGAAAGAAATATTGACCAGCAACATGCTGATGAGGACCGAGATACTGAGGTCCTAGTTGATGTGGAGAACCGGGATGCACCGGGTTCTCAAGCGGCTGAAGAAGAACAGCCGAGATACCCCACTAGAGACAGTAGACCTTCTACAAGGTACTCTTCTGATGAATACGCCATTATTGCTAAAGATGGTGAGCCTCAGAGTTATGATGAGGTCGTGATGAGCTCAGACAAAGAAGAATGGATGAAGGCAATGCAAGACAAGATGAATTCCTTGCATGAGAACCGGACTTATGAGTTGACCGAGTTGCCTAAAGGAAGACGAGCTCTGAAGAACAAGTGGGTGTACAAGATCAAACCTGAAGAGAACCGGCAGAAGCCGAGATACAAATCCCGGATTGTGGTGAAAGGCTGCAATCAGAAGAAAGGTGTTGATTTTGAAGAGATCTTTTCTCCTGTTGTGAAGATGACCTCGGTCCGGACCGTGTTAGCCATGGTGGCTTCGATGGACCTCGAGGTAGAACATATGGACGTGAAGACCGCATTCCTTCACGGAGAGTTGGAAGAAGAGATATTTATGGAGCAACCTGAAGGGTTTCGAGCTCCGGGATGCGACGACATGGTTTGCCGGCTGAAAAAGAGTCTCTATGGCTTGAAACAAGCACCTCGGCAGTGGTACAAGAAATTTGAATCCTTCATGAACGAGCACAAGTTTATGAAGACTGAAGCCGACCACTGCATATTTGTGAAGAGGTATGAGACTGGAGATTCCCTAACTCTGCTACTTTATGTTGATGATATGTTGATTGTAGGGCAAGACAAGATGAAGATTGCCAGATTGAAGAAGGCATTGAGCTCGTCCTTTGCGATGAAGGACCTCGGCCCTGCAAAGCAGATTCTCAGAATCAAGATCATCCGGGATAGAAAGAAGAAGCTACTGTGGCTAAGTCAAGAGAAATACGTTGAGAAGATTTTAAAGAGATTCAACATGGACAAGGCCAAAACAGTTAGTACCCCTTTGGCCGGGCACTTGAAGCTGAATAAGAAGCAGTGTCTGAGATCTGATGAAGATAAAGAAGAGATGCTGAAGATCCCGTATCAATCCGCAGTCTGAAGTTTGATGTATGCAATGATTTGCACTAGACCCGACTTGGCATTTGCAGTTGGAATGGTGAGCCGGTTTCTTTCAGACCTCGGCAGAGAGCACTGGGAAGCAGTGAAGTGGATCTTCAGGTACTTGCGAGGAACGACTGAGTTATGCCTCCGATTTGGAGATGGTGAAGTCGCTCCTACTCGGATGCTGATTTAGGGGGAGATTCCGACTCGAGGAAGTCGACGACCGGATATCTGATGAGATTTGCTGGAGGAGCAATCTCGTGGCAATCAAAATTGCAGAAGTGTGTGACACTTTCGACGATCGAGGCCGAGTACATTGTCGTGACCGAGGCAAGCAAGGAGATGCTGTGGATAAGAAGTTCCTCATGGAACTCGGCCATGAACAGGACAAGTACGAGCTGAAATGTGATAATCAAAGAGCCATTCATCTGGCAAAGAACTCGACTTACCACTCTCGCTCCAAGCATATTGATGTGAGATATCATTGGATCCGGGATGTGGTGGAAGATGGATAGCTGGGACTTGCCAAAGTGCACGCGGACCAGAATTGGTCGGATATGATGACCAAGCCGGTATTAGCAATGAAGTTTGAAGATTGCTGTGAAGGTGCCGGGTTGGTGAACTCATCTCATTGAAGAGGCCAGGATGATGACACCTGTCATAATTTGACAGGTTGTATTGAACCGGGCGATAGAGAAGCCGGGTTGTTTTGAAGAATTGAAGATGCCGGGCTGAGTTGAATCTGTTGCATTGAAGATGTCGGGTTGTATTTGATTTACCGCATTGAAGTTGTAGGGGGAGAATTGTTGGACTTTACTCCTTCAATGCTGGCCCAAGCCCATTTGAGGGGTTTAATATCCCAGACCTAATTTACCATTATAAATACATTAGTTGAGGGTAAAATTAGGTTAGACCAAGACAGAGACGTGAGAGTGTGAATGACACAGACGTCGAGAAAGATTGAGTGTTGAGTGAGACTCCGCATTTTGAGAGCCTCAAGTGATATTCTTGAATGCCATTGTTGAGCAAGCTTGCATGTCTGCATATTTGAGTGATCAGAGTGAAACACTTTGAGAGTTGATTATCACCATTGTTGGAGAGGTTGAGTATACCACCAACTTGGTGTGTTTGATTCATTGTAACCATTCTCATTTATAGTGAATATTTGATCTGGACCAGTGTCCTATGAGTTTTTCCTTTCTAGATTCCGGAAAGGTTTTCTCACGTAAAACAGATTGTCTCTCTCGCTACTCTTTTGTGTTTTTGATTACGTTTCCGCATTTGATTGAGGGTTGACGATAACCCACCTTTGAGTTTATTTGAGGGTAAGACTATTATGCCACTTTTATCCAACACACTTCTCTCACAAAAAATTCTGTTAATCCTCTTCATAAGAGAACAAGAACACCCATTGATAATCAAAGAAACAATGCATAAATTTTCTCATGTTTTAAACAACCAAAGTCTATGAAAAAATAACACAGAATTCAGCATACTTCACAAGAGATGCATCCGTTCCAATCTCCTCCAATATTTTCTCAATTCAAGACAAGAAAGAGTACAAACTGTTTTTTAAAAGCCTACAAGAAAGAGATTATTGCTAACCTTACTTGACAAAGAAATAACACCGTGCGCCGATATAATTACAGCTCCTAAAAGAGGACTACCCAAATTGGCCTGACAGATAAAAACTGTCCATTAGCGGTCCAACCAGTACAAGTTAGTGCCATGCTTTGAGATTGCCACAGTAAATTATTCCAATCTCAAGTAAAAATGTCAGTCAGCCTAACACATCCCCAATCAAAATGGGTTAAATAAGCTCCGAATACTTAGGCTTCATAATGCCAATGCGTCACATTTTCTTGCAATTCAATTACTAACCAATTGGATGAGACATTCATCATCTTCAAATGAGGCAACGTGTGAACCAGAAACAAACTGCAATGAAAATCTTTGTTTTCTTTTATTATCAATGACATTTTTGTTTTCTTAAGAATACGAATAATGGAATTTTCGGAGTATGATTGCGAGAGACATGAGGAAAAAAAACTAAAGGAATTGTTTCTAATATTTAGATGAGAGAGAAGTACGAGTGTGAGTCTAGATACAATGGTAAAATTGTATCTTAATGATTTGTTGGTTATGCATTTGAATATGAAAACAGTCTCTTTGTATACAAGATAATGTTGTGTACAATACTTCTTTCGTCTTACCTTCACATAGCGAGAAGTCTATGAATAATGAGATATGTAATTTATTTTATTTTATTTAGATGAGAGGGATCGAGGATACCTTTGTCAGCCTTTTGGCTAAGATCAAGATGAGAAAGGCTGAGGGAGGTAAGGAGTAGAGTTATTTAAGTAAATTTAATAACAAAAATAAAAATAAAAAAAGATGTACATTTTAATTAAGAGAGGTATGTTTAACAATTATTTCCTCATTTCATCATGTTAAAATCATGATAACATATGGGATAACACCTTTGGATCATGGGTTGAGCATGGCCCAATCCATCCCACCAACCTGACCTAGCCTGATGTTGCTTTGGACAAGTTAAGGTTTTAAAATTATGTCCGATGTATTTTGAAGACGGATTCAGATTATGCTTAGGGTTGTCCCAACTTGATTTTATGTCCAATATTCTTTCAAAATGTATAAGTTTTTGGTTGAAATATGTATTTGGTTATTTTATTTTAGGTCCCTATAAATTTATTTGTTTTAATTTTAGTCTTGTAAGTTTGTGATTTTTTAATTTTAGTTCTTGTACATTTGAGTTTTTAATTTTAGTCCTTATAAAATATCTTGCTCATTTTTAGTCCCTCTAAATTTGCATCCCAATTTTGATTCCTATAAGTACAAATTTATAAGGACTATAAATGAAAAAATTAGACTCTTAATGAGACTAAAATTGAAAAAAAGAAACTTACAAGGATTAAAAATGAACAAAAAACTTATTGGAACCAAAATTAGAAAAACATAAACTTACAAAACTAAAATTAGAAAAATAAACTTACATGTACCAAAAATTAAAAGAAAACTTTAACTTACCCAAATCAAAAACATATTTAAGTTTTAGGTTTCAATTGTAAATTAATAATAAAACATTTTGATAGTAGATAGTATGTTGAATAACATGATGCTAAATTTATAATTATATTAATTATTTAAAAATATATATTATAAAATATATCTTGATTTAAGTTTTATGCTTCTTTTATTTTATGATTTAAATATATTTATTAAAATTGATATATTATGTAAGGAAGATGAGTTGATCCAATTTTGCTCCAAATATTTCAGATCTTGATCATATGAAATTTGAATTTAGATAAATGATCCAGTATAAATTTCGAATAGGATAATAATAAAGATAAACTTGTCTCAATTTATCTCTTGCTCTCCCCGATCTGGATCATACTTTTAGTCCTTAAAGTATATTTGGGGAGGTTTATAATTTTCATCAAATGTTAATTGTAAGCACTTAAGGATTAAAAGTGAAGTATTTCTAAATTAGAGGATCAAAATAAGACAACAAAATTTGGAAGGCTAAAACAAATTTGGAAAATTTTGAAGAGATCAAAAACATTTTTTTTTACAAGTATTTGCAGAGAAATTTATCTAAGGTCGGCATAAATCCTTCTTCATGATTCCATGTGGAAGATGATACCATATTTATTTACAGAGTGGTTCATTTGTTCTCTAGATCAACAAATCATATAAACTTTGCTTCAGCCTTCATGGTACTAGCTAGGCACCATTAATTACTAGCATATATATTAACATATTATACAAAACAGAGATCTCTGTAGAATTGAGCACCTGTTGTGCAAACCACATTACAGTTGAGGTTCAAAGAAAGAGATCTCAGTTTGAGAGTTGAGTGGGAAAGGAAGGACCAGATGAACGAGCAGTCCATAAAGAACTAAGAGTGCGAAGACGATGAAAGTATTCTCCCATAGCCAGCAAGCCTTTAGCAGCTTGCCCAGTCGTCAGGATCCTAGACATGTGAATCAGCGTTTGTTGCCTAAGGTGATCTGCCTGTGAAGAAGAAGAAAAAAAAAAAATCAAGTTATTGGTTTTATGTAATTTTGATCTATCCATTAACTTTAACATCTAATATTTATACAAGGTACTGAGAAATGCTAATCAATATTCTAATTCTTAAAATATTGGTTAAGTAACTAAATTAACTTTTTTTTATTGAAATTTGCAAAATTATGTTATTATGACTTTTTATACATTTTTTTTATAATTTTCATAACAAATAATTTCTCTTTTTAATTTCTTAACCAATATTTTAAGGACACTCATCTGCAAGATCCTTTAAAAAAAGTTAAAAGTGAGACTCTGTTGGACATTCATTGTTAGCACATTTACATCAACACTGAGCATTTCCATTAAGTATTGGATGGTGAAGTTAATAGATAAATCAAAAACTTAAATATATTTTTAGTGTATATAAGTTAATATTTTTTTTATTTTTGGTCCCTATAAATTCATTTTTTTAATTTTAGTCTCTAGAAGTTGACGTTTTTTCAATTTTGATTTTATTTTTTTAGTTATTGTAAATTTGTATTTTTCAATTTTAGTTCCTTTAAAATTCTAATTTTTCTTTCATGGTCCCACAAATTTGTACTTGTAAGAAAATTGAAAAAACACAAATTAACATGAACTAGAAACGAGCAAAATATCATCTGAGACCAAAATTGAAAAAGTACAAATTTACAAAAATTATATTCAGAAAAATGAACTAGGACCAAAAATACAAATAAAAAATACTAACTTACATGAACCAAAAATATATTTAAGTCTAAACCAAAACCACACAATTAAAATAGTGGAGAAAAATGAAAGGACCAAATTCGATAAATGACAAAAATAAAAATATCAAAAGTGTAACTAAGCCTAATAGATTTTTACTATCCAATTCTCATGCTATCAAGATTTCCAATTATGGTTGCAGTTTAGTCGCAATTCTTGACATTAACAAAATTGCGGATAAATGTGACATGTGACTACAATTGCGGTTGAGATTAGTCAAAAACTTTGAGGCAACGATCAAAATTGTGGTGGCGGACTGTTTTTTAAAACCTTGCAATTTTCAAAAGGCTTTTATGGGCAGTAGACTACATAGAATGTCCAAACTTTCCCATAATATGACCGAGTAACAACAAACTCCAAAGTCCAAAAAGGTCCAAAATTTGATCTTATATTACCTGGTTTACAAAACCTTCTAGTGCTTCACCTTTGTCCATGGCAGCAGCCATCTCAAACCCGTAGTGTCCTACAACCAATGGATCTGATGGTATGTTGTGGACCAGACTCTGCTGGAGTTTGTCCAATCCTAGTGAAAGTGCATCTTCAGCTTGCTGAGATGAAAGCCGGAGGTTGTTAATGCTCCCAATTTGTTGATCAGTCAAAGGCTCAAGTTGTGGTGCAATGATCTGAAAGAAAAGGTCAAGTAATTTTACACGGTTATTGAGGTTCACATACGGGATACAACTTTTGTTTTTATTATTCTGAGGTTTGTACAATATATTTTAACAAGAAGCATGAATGTATTATGAAAATTCAGAAATTGTAACATATCCAGAAGAAAAGATGTTTATTTAGAGTCCAGAACATAAGATAGAAAATATATTTTCTCAAAAGCAACTAGATGCACAATATCAAAAGTATCCAATAACTCTAGTTATGCATAGAATCTGATATTCTTTTTTGGCTTCCTAAGCACTCTAGTATGACTGAAATGTTCAAAAGTTCAAACTGAGACTTCAGTTCAATCCTCACACTTCCACTTGGTAGATATACCACACAATTATGAGTAGATACTTACTTTTCTATTATTTCAAAATCTTCAGGAATACTAAAGGGTACTCAAGAATTTAACAAACAATTGTTTTTCTTCAATATAATTGGTTTTGCAACATGAGAAAATAAGAAATATAATATGGAGCTCCCATTTTGCACAATCAATGAACAGAAAAAAAAGTTGTAAGAATCAAATAATAGTATGTGGATGTACATTTAGAAGCTGAGATGGACGGGATCCTCCAATCCAAAGAAAAAGGCGTTCCACTGATGCTTTCCATGCACCAGAGATTAAATAGAAGATATCAGCCTTTGCAGCTTCTGCTTTCATCCTGAAAAGATTTGAGTAGTGACTCAAGCAACTCTTAACAAGTAGAAGAAGCTGCATTTCAGATGCTTGAGTTTGCAATGCATTTCTCAGTTCTTGATTCTGTCTATCTTGCTCTTCAATCCATTGTCCATATTCAAGTCCAAACAGAGTTATCCTTGCTTCACAAAGAAGGACCATATTAAATAATGCCACATGCTATAAGCTTAATGCTTCATACACTGACAAAACTAATAGTTCTGTAATCACAAAATAAATGACATTTGATAATTCTATAAAAAGAGGTCTGTTAAATGTTAACATTAGAATATTCATATCATGGAAGCAACTTGCAGCTCCACATGAAATGCTTGATTTTCTCATACTTGGATCACTTAGAAGAAATGTTGATAGAAACACAATATTATTTGCAATACGCTAATTTCGGATACTAGAAGTGTCTACTAAGCAGTTTAAGAAATAAAGCTGCTAACAATCTGTTACATATGAATGTAACATGCACAAACAAACAGATTATGTAACTTAGAGAAGATGAAACCTTGTGTGCCATGTGAGAGGTCGAGGTAATGGTTGAGACTTTTAAAATAAACTGAATTTATGAAGTGTAATTATCCAAAAGAGGACACCAAATCAAGGAATACATCCTAAGGGCGATATATTCATACTTTACCTTTAGCTTTGTGCACATGACACCAATTTGACTTCTGGGAAAAGGATATTGAGAACTTATTTGGAAAAAAAATGTGAAATTCAAGACTAAGCATAATCCCATAAGAGGGAAAGGCCATGATTGAGGCAACGGATGAGGTATACACAAATATGGGGCAAGATCAGCTCACACCCTTCTACCAAAATCTTTAGAGATCTTCCCTCAACATGTGGTTCAGAAAAAAACAAGTTATAGCTGTAAACTTCTTCCACCGGTGGTTGAAAACTTTACTCAAGTAATCTTAACTTGAATTAAAATAGACAAAAATGTTCATTGACTGCTGGATGTTGTTCTGTGTCATGGTAAAAATTGCATTGACTTTAAGCATATCTGTATTTGATGCAGAGGCATACTAAAAATAATCACATAAATACCGGATGAAAGTATCATTACATGAAACAACGGAGGTATGAATTTAAATCTAATACAGGAACATAAACATAAACATAAATATAAAACAAACTGCAACTGTATCTAAAAACACAAGAAAAAAGTACTACACAAATAACTAGGAAAAGAAGAACATTTTGAGGAAGCTTAAAACTGAAATTATTAGTCACAAACCTGGGTTAATTGTTCCGGATGATCCCATATAACTGACATCTAGTGCACTGCTTATGTACATACCCTGCAAGTAGACATTTTAGTATGTGCTTAAACACAATACACTAAAATAAAAGGCTTAAATAAGGATGATGATTTTCAGTTAGGATCACCTGCTTTCTTGCTTTCTCAATCTCCAACTCCAATTGCATGAGCTTTACACGGCTTGTTTCTAATTGTTGAACATAAGCCTATGAATTACATAATTAAGAATCAGATTATAGACACTGTTCAACTTCCTATAAATTCAGTTTTTACAACCTTCTTCCGCAGCCGACATTTCCGAGCAGCCTCACGATTTTGAGCTTGACGTCTTTGTGCCTACAAATAAATATTCATTAACTACAATGTTAGAGACTCAAATAAAAAGCATTAATGTTTGATATCAGATCTCCAAAGCATTAATTTCAGTTTTTTATTAAGGTATAAAATATAAATATGTGAAGGAAATCAACATGTTCCCTTCCAAGTTATTTACAATGATTAAAATGAAGCATGGGAAAGATGATCAGGAAATACATAAAAGAAATATATAGTGATGAAATTTCATCACCTTAGTATCAGCTTTGTCGTTAGTCTCTTGATCATCTCCAGAAGGTTCCCTTGACTCGTGAGGAGTATATTCAGACTGGACAAATAAAATTCAAAAGACTGTTATTAACAAGTTTTCCCATAAAACAATGCTAACTCACTAACAAAAGGGAAATTCCTACATTCTTACCTTGTTCCGCGGGCTAGACTTAATCATCAACATTTGGGGAGCAATTGAGTTCAAGCTTCCATCAATTTTAAAGCTGTCCCCCCACATGTTCACTTGATGGAATGGATCATATATACCCATCCTTTGGGTGAGGACTACTTGAGTTGATGAAGAGTTCATATACTATAAATCATGCAAAAAGGAAATTCCCATCTCAAATTGGAGATTCAATGCAATGTAGACAAGGTAAAATTGGAAATTTTAGACTTAATCTCCTATAATATAACTGGCAATTGATTTGAAAACTGTAATCTGCGTTTGCTGGAAATTGAATGAAACCTCAACATCAGAAACAGCAAGATTGAGAAGTTTTCACATGGTTTATGTTCTGTTATTTCTAGGATTGTCCAAAGGAAATAACTATTTAAATACTACTGAAAATAAACTATGTTTGATGCCCACTTATAAGAAAAATTTATCATGATAAACGAACTTCAATCAAAAGGAAGGATCTGATTTAGTATCACTCCATTAACTCAAGCTTGATTAATCCTCACGCAACCCTATCCAAAAAATCAATAGCAAAAACGAAAAGGGAGGACTTATTGAATAATTGTATCAGTAGTTCTATCCTATAATTATAACACAGAATAAGGCCAATATAAACGACGACTTTCAAGTTAGGTAAGTTGAAATGGGAACTGAACCTGGCCAATACATACACAGCTAAGAACAGAAAGCCAAATTATAGGCAGCTAGCTAGCTTGACAGAATCTGCAACAATCAATATTACTATTAGTCCAAGACAGACCCAAATGAAATGAATCCCCAAGAAATTTTATATATACACACTACCATTGTTTTCCTGTATGCCAACAAACTATGAAAAGCAAAGCACTAACTGAAGAAAACATATGAAAATTTAATTCTAAAATAAACGAAGTATCATTTTCTAAGTATAATAACACAATTGTATTTTCTCTACAGGGTTTAAGAAACTTTACTTTGATGTGTCAACTTGCTAATGTAAAGTTGTTATGTTTCCACTCTTAGAGAAACACTAGGGTCTAGGAAAACTCAGCAGTGCATTAAAAATCCAAAGGGAAAAAACAGAGAGGAAGCTACCAAGTTCACAGCTTTTCTTTTTCAGTTGATAGTGGTCTTTGAGACTTTGACTAACATGAGTTGTGAAGATATTACTTCTACTTTCAAGCTTTGTACCATAAATAATTGATTTTCTGAAGCATACAGCATTAAGGTCCTACTCAGAATGGAATTAAATTAATAGTATGATTGGATGAGAAGAAAAAAAATAGAAAGAAAAAACAAATACAGATAACAAAATATTTTCACTTTTTATTTCATTGAAGAGAAAATGAAAAGAAAAATAGCTTTAAGAATCTTTTCCTTTTCATTTTTTTGTCCATTCAATTTTTAAATTTTATCTTCCTCAATTTTCTTTTCTCTATACCAATCAGAGGGTAAAGTACCTCACTTCATAAAATTAACTCATTTTAATTCAACGATGAATCTGTCCTTACATTATCACTTCAAAATATTAATTTTCTCACTATATAGGACTGGAACTCACAAACGTGTGTGATTGGATCTTATCTCTCATTTTAAAATTATAATTTATTTAAAAAGAGTAACTATTAAATTGGATAAATATATTAAAAATAAAAAATACAAAAAATACAAAAAGCTAAAAGTTAGAAATTATATTTAAAAAAAATCTAAATATTAATAAATTTTTCAACAAATAAAAATTAAAAGTTAATTAAAATATCTTGTTGAATATAATCATTCTATAGTTTGACACACTTTATTTTCAATATTAAAGGAATAATTATAAAATACCATTTATATAAACAACATTAATTTATTGAAAATATACCATTTATTATTAATAAATAGTAATTAAATTAAATACACCACCACTAACAATGGTACTCACTAGGAAGTAAATCACCAAAAATAGAAATTGAATCGTTCTTCCCACATATACGAGTATAGAGAATCCAATCAATGGATCATATATATATATATATATATATATATATATATATATATATATATATATATATATATATATATATGATGAAATATTATTGAGGACCTTATCATGTTAGGTTATGAAAGTAAAGTAGCTACTTAATTTGGTTAACTAAAGTGATACCAATGCACCTTACACCTCAACTTTGATAATAAAATCAAAGTAGAATTAATTGTCTTGTCGATCATACCCATTCCAAAATAAAGATCAACCCGTAGATTCGCCCCAAGTTGTCCCTTTCCACCTCACATGGAAAAGGTGTATATTGTGCTTCACAAACGACATCCGAAAATGCTTTTTGTAAAGAAGATAAGAGATTTACTTAAAGTAAACAGGTTGCTCCTTTATTTCATTCTTTTTCTACCTCTTTTTCATCACAAAAAAGGCGTTACAGTGAACTCAACTTAACCAATAATTTCCCTTAGCCTTCAATCGTGACATCAAGCTAGCTCGTATCTCATCTGTATTTCATGAGAATTTAAATATCTGTACGAGACAACCCTTTAATCTGCTTCCACCAAGTCCTGCATAGGCAATCGAAGCAAAGAACCAAAGTTTTGAAGGTTGTGATCCTGAATCTTAATCGTAGCTATCAATCAATGTAGTCTTTATTTTATTTTTGCACCTAGCTACAAATAAAGTCGTTTCTGTATAGTAAAATGACATTATATTCTATAGGAATATGATACTCAGAAATGATATTTTTGAAAATCCATGTTTGATTTATCGTATCATGTAAAAACTTATTTCCAATATTATGAGATTATAAGACAAGAATAGTCCCAGAAAAATATTATTATTTTTTCTTTCACTAATATTTTTAATTAACGACCTACTACCCAATCTTGTTCAATCATTCTCATGGGAATAAATTATATATCATCCTTGCTTAATCAGAATGAATTATTGAGGATAATGCTCTAAACATGTACCCGAAAACAATTTTTACATAGAAAATGTTTTACAAAACTTGAAACAAACAAAAAAAGTTATATACTCATATCATTTTTGATATGTAAATCTAAATTTTGAAACATCATTTTTTTGTTAGGGTTATGTTTTATTTCAGTTAGTTTTTAACTTTTTTTACTGGTTGAAAATCTTGTGTGATTGATAGATAAATAAGTTTTTTTAATAGTTTCTAACATTTTTGGAAACCTATTTGAAGGAACATTTTTTAAAATGCTAACTTATAGCTTCTAGTTTTTTATACTTTTTTCCATTTTTATCCTTCATATATTTATCCAATTCCTAGTTATCCTTTTTAAATAAATCATGATTTTATTATTTTTCTGTTATTTTATATTTTTTTAACAACTTCAACAACTAATTTTATTGAACACTTATAATTTAATAGATTAGCTTTTCAATTAGTTTTCGGTAGATAGCTTTGGTAATATATGTAGGTTTGAGCTAATAAAATTGGACTAACTGTGGAAAATTTAAATAAGACTATTTTCGATAAAACTAACTGGAAGTTAAAAAAATTTAGTTGGAAGCTGAAAAACATAGCTGAAAGCTAAAAACTTGTAGCTTTTAAACAACTTACTGAATCATAAGTACTCGATAAACTAACTATTAAAGTGGTTGAAAAATATAAAATGACATTTAAAAAGGATAATAAGAAAATTGAATAAATATTTTAAGAATAAAATATAAAACACTAGGAGTTAATATTTTAAAAAAATGTTATTTCAAGTAACATTTCAAAAAACATTTAGAAGTTATAAAAAATGTTAGAAGCAATTTAAAAAGTTTGTTTTTTGAACAGTTAAACAAATTTTCAGCTAATACAAAAAATTAAAAACTAACTTAAAGGACTTATTAAACGTAGCAAAAATGTATCCTTATAGCTAAAAGTCATGAGACTAACATATTGGATGTAGAAATTATGAAGTGGATTTTGCATCTTCCAACAAAGTACTTTCCATACAAATGGTCAAGAAATTAAACTCTTATCAGCTTGCGGAACCTAGCTATTTAGCAATTGTGCTGGACCTTGTATAAAACCCCATTACTCTTATTTTACAAAACTGTAAAAATATTTGATAATATATTAATAAGGACCTTTCCATCCACTCTCATAAATTTTAATTCTTACCCTCACCCATACACTTTCTTCGAAATATTAATTAAAACATTTTTATTAGGCGACCACTACTCTTAATATATAAATTATCCTCCATGCTTCCAACGATGCAATTAGATTTAAATTTTCACTAGGAGTATATTATAACATTTTTGTTCCAAATATACCTTTTATAAATGATGTTCCAGTCGGCCAGTCCTCCACATTACGTTCCTTATATATTTTAAACCATAGACATAACTTATTAAACAAGTTTTCCTTGAAATTTTGTAGGGAAAAAAAGTTAGTACGTAATTGATTCATATATCTTAAGGTGTCCATATTTGATCAAGTCTCGTTTCTGTAAACTTCCTAGCAAACCCTAAATGGTACATATAATTAATATTGTATTATATGAATCATCAGCTAGGACATGGAAGGTCGGATTACGTCAAGTTTTCTTTAAAGATACAAAAAAGAAAAAGTTAAAAGTAAATTAAGACATAACTACTTTGCCTAGTGGTGCCGCATGATACCCGGTCACTTGCTAATTAATGCTATTGCGAAGCTTTTAATTTTTTGCATACCCTGCCTACAAGAATTTCTCCACTATAAGAAGGTGATCTGGCTTCTTATTTGCGGCATGTGGGTTACAGTAACTTTATTAGTACTAAATAATTCTTTGGGTTGGGGATAAAACAAGATTTTATATTATTCATACTTTTTTTTAATAATTTACGTTTCTCTCTCTCTCTCTCTTTCATTATTTATCTCATTATATATACTTTTATTTCTTCCATTTTTTATATTTTATATGGTAAAAAAGTTTGTTTAAATTTAAAATATATTTTATTCTTTATTTATTTACAGAACAAATTTAAATTCTCTGTTTGGATTAGAAATAAAATTGAAAATTAAAAACAAGAAGAATAGAAATAAAAAGAATTAAAGTAAAAAAGGGAAAAAAGTGTTATTTAAATAGAAAAAATAAGAAGGAAAGAAGTGAAAATATTCTCTTAAATTTTTTTGAATAAGTAAATAAATAAAAATGACATAAATATTTTTTATTGATTAAAAAGTTAAAATTAACTTAAATAAATTTAAGCCTATTACTATATTATTTTATTAGCATATATATATATATATATATATTATAATATTATTTTTAATAAGGTAAAACAATAAAAAAAATTACATTTTCCTTCCTAATTTGATTCCTCGTTATGAAGGAGATAATAATATATGTTATTTAAGTCATTTCAATTAGTATTAAATTTTTTATTAGTTAAAATAGTTATTTGATTATTTGATAAATAAAAAAAATTAGTAGTTTCTGACATTTTTTAGTACGCTAGATTTTAACTTCTAATTATTTATTTATTTATTATCATTGAATATTTATTAGATTTTATTTTTATTTTTCTATATAATGTAAAATTTTATTATTTTATCCCTTTTATTCATTTTCTAATGTATTTTATTTCTTCTTTTTTTATACGTCTGCATTGTATATTATAAGAAGAGTTATATAAATTTATTATACAAATAGTTTCTCAAAGCATAATGACTAACAACTCCTGTATGTAAGTACGTATATGACAAAGTTTGTCGTACTTCTTTTTTTTTTTTTTTTATCAAAAAAATTCATCATAGTTATATTTTAGAAGCTGTAACAAATAATGACTATAGAATCCTTAATCTTTTATTTTAACTACATAAGAACATATGAATTTAGAATACAAAAGTGTTTTTTTTTTATAGATTCATGATAGATCATGTTTGTCTCACACCTCACGAAATGGATATAAGGAAAAAACATATAAATGATATTACCTAAAAGAAATGATATAATGAAAATAGAAACAAAAAATAACATAAGATTTTTTTTAAAGAAAATGAAAGTCCTTTCAAAATAATTACTTATTTGTAATTCTTTTACCTTGGTGATTATTGATGGAAAAAAATCGTTTAATATTTCAACACATACAAAAATTTGTTGTATGTGTAACATTGATTAATTTTCTTATCAACCTATTTCCAAATAATTTATAATAAGTTTAGCTTAAAGCAAAAATGTTATTGTGTGTAATCTTCTATGTTTAATATATTAGAAACTATACACTATATATATAAATTTTAGATAACATATTTCTCACATTTATCATGCTTTGTAGTTTGTAATTTCTAAAATGAGGCCCATAAACTTATTTAGATGCTATCTTAAAATGTTTTTCTCTTCCTTTGTCTTCCTCAATTTTCTTATTATATAATGGTCTAAAACACCTTATGGTATATTCTTGATTTTTCCTTTATTAATGTCTCTTTCATAAGATTTCATCTTTATAAGTCAATCAAATTTATGTGATTAGATTTTGTACATTTAATATTAAGATATGATGTAATTAGAATCTATTTTATTTCTTTCTTTCAGTTTATAGAATTAGCATTAATAGGAAAAATTATTTCCTGATAAGAACAAATTAGTATGCAAAATTAAACTTCAATTTTTATTTATACTTCCTCATTGTATCAATTTTATATTAGAAAAAAATATATATACTTTTCTTGCATTCTTAAATCTTTAATTGTCAATTCTTTCTCTTAGTAAAGAATATTTAATATTTTTTTAGTCATATTTTTTTTTTCATTATAGTTGCTTATTTATTTTGTGGTCATTGTCCAAACCGGACAAATTCTCAAAAGGTGTTGTAAGTTTTGAAGGTAGTGGACTGATATTATTTCTCTCCATTTGTGTTGATATCTTTCTTACCCATAATTTTTATCCTCATTGTTGATAATTGAAGAAAACAATCAAAATCATAATATTTATGTAGGCACATTAAATACTGCGGAAGCATATAAATCGTTTGTGGTTTGGGATGTAAATGATCATCATAGTTTTATATGTTTATCTCTTGTAGCTTTCAACTTGGTTGTTTGGCTCCTTGTCTCTAGAAAATCTTCCAAATTATCTCTTGAGGGGGAATAAGTAGGGTGTGTGGCAACCTCTCTGTTTTCTAGGTTTTCTGTGTCACTGTTAATGACCTAAGTAGGAGTATTTATATTAGTCTTTGGAATCTTCTAATAGTCTTAGCCCAATTGGGCTCAACTAAGAGCATAGGCCCAACAATCTTCCACTTTCTCTTTTGAGTACAAACTTAGGTCTATAGAACCCAAGACCATGTAACTCATAAGTCATCATTAACTAAAACACCTCACCCCTTGTCTCAAGCTAGCTTGGGGATCCACCAGTTGTTATTAATCAAGGTTCCTGATAATCAACAAATGATTATCTAATTCGGTGCTACTCCACTAAAAGCCCGACCTTGAACTCCAAGATTAATAACATATATAACATGTATATGCATCACCCTTTGTAGAATGTCTATAATTGATTGACAAGTTTTCTATTACCCAATCAATTATTTATTCCCTTAACTATGATAGTTTCTCTAATGGATTACATGCACTGGCCAATGTCTTCAATATCCAAGTACTGAAACATATCAAGGGGACATTTCCTACAAATTTCATATTGTTTATCTCATAAATATCGATAATTAAATATTCTCACTCCCAAAATACCGAGTTATTGGCCGTCAATAGATCGCACCTCACCCATTGGTAAATCAAAGAATGAAAACTATTTGATTACCTATTTATAATAAACTTAGAATTAAGAGCAATCTTATAACTATAGTTATCTGGAGATTTGATACCTTATGATAGAAAAAACACCCTTAATCAAATCTCTCATTGATACTTTCAATGTGAATATTAATTCACACGAATATTTTACAATGATTCAGACAAAACCATTTCATAAAATATTGCAGCCTAAATAAAGTGCCCAACTTTATTTAACAACTGTGAATCTGTTAATCAATTATGAGAACCTATGATTATGTCCTCCATGAACGTATCCATATGATCATATACTTCACAATTGATCCAGACCTTGGTGTTTGTAAATAGTGTGCAAAATAAATGAATAATTCCTCATTTAACACTTTCAGAAAAGATTACAATGTCATAATGTCTTGCACAAAAGGCACAAAAATAACAAAGTAAAACAAAAAGCTCCTAAAGCTACAACAAATCTGGAATCCTCCTAAGACCCATAGATGTAACATGCCTCTTGAACACACGTTCAGAAAAACTCTTTGTAAAAGGATTAGCAAGGTTTCTTCCGATGCTATCTTGGTTACCACTATGTCTCCTCTTTCAATGATGTCTTGGATCAAGTGGTACTTCCTCTCTATGTGTTTTTGCCTTTTGTGACACCGTGGTTCCTTGGATTGTGCTACTGCGCCAATGTTATCACAATAAAGTGTGATGGGACGACTAGCACTTGGTATCTCCTGAAGATCCATAAGGAACTTCTTCAACCATGCAGCTTCCTTTGCA
>CM023954.1:29781379-29865397 GCA_013407115.1 Glycine latifolia
TTTTTAGTTATGCTTCCAAACTGCTTAAACTCTGATTGATTATCCCCTTTTATGTGATTCTGTGGTAAGTAATGACCCTTCCAGCTGAGGCGGCGTTACAGTTCAAGTTAAATGCCTTGTGATCTTTCATTAGTATGTGCATTCTCATGATCATGCATACATGGTTTTTAAGTTTCAAAGAAATTAAATGGTTTTACAAGAAGTTAAGTTCTAAAAGGCTAAAGTTCTTTAAAAAGCAAATCTTACTGCTTTAATTGATTACACAATCAATATAATCGATTAAAGACATTCAAACTATTCTGGAAAAGCCTTGAAGAACAGTTTAATCAATTACTGGTTTCTTGTAAGCGATTACACAGTGTTTTATGAAAAACCATGCATCACTGGTTTAATCGATTACCTCATTACGTAATCGATTATCTTAATTCGTTTATCATGATGCTGTTTTGGTTTAATCGATTACTAAACGGTTTAATCGATTATTATGTTCATGAAACCATTTCCAGAAAGCTGAAGAACAGTTTAATTGATTATCTAGTATTTTAATCGATTACTTACGACAATTTAATCGATTACACTAATGGATTAATCGATTATTGTCAGTTAATTCTATTTTATAAAAAGTTGTTTGGGTCTGCTATCTATATATACACATTGAACGAATTGTTCAATATACATGAGTGATATACCCAAGAGTAAAAGAGTTTTATGAGAATTTCAAAGTCTGATTTGCTGAGTGAAAAGTCATTTCTTGTAAGGATCAAGAATTCTGAGTTTTGAGAAAATGTGTTAAAGAAAAGGTTTTCAAGATAGTGCTTCTAAGCTATAGATTTCTTAGAACCTGGAGTGTGTGTGGTAATCTCATTTCATTTCATTCATTCATACATGAAAGATCACAGGTTGTGTTTATCTTAAACCTATCTTTTTAGATGTTCTAACATTTTCTGTTCTATTGTGATATATCAATTAGTTTCTTTTCAAGCAACTAGAGTAGGGTTCTCTAGGTTTGAGATTCTGAGTAGGGTTCTCAGCATCTTGATGATTTGTATTCTAATAGGGTTTTAGAATTAGGATCTTTGTCTAGTTTTGATAAAAAAAGTCATTTATGGATTGCTTGTAAAAGATTTTTGATATAGTAATTACTCTAACCTAGTGTGGGTTGGAAGCAACTGGATGTAGCCTCCAAGGTTGAGAGGTGAACCATTGTAATTGCTTTGTCTTCTTGTTTAAATTCTGTATGTTTCATTACATGTCTTTGTGAAATCAAGAGTTATTATCAAAGAAACATTTTCTGTCATTGCTTTCATTTCCATGGTTGATCTTGGGTGAAGAAAGATTTCTGGATTTGAAAAAGGTGAACTAGCGATACGATCCTAAGTGTTTAATTCCACAATTTGTTTCAAAAAGTTTTAAATATCCAGTTTGAACCAATTCACCCCTCTCTTGGTTCATTTGCAGTGTGTTCATTGTATTTTCGGCATCCTCTTCCCACAGAATCATGTTCTTCATCTCTGTTTCTCTCTCCTCTTCCATGGCCTCTCTTTCTCCTCTCCCTTGCCTCCTTCTTCCTCGAGATCTCCTTCGATTCTTCCAATTCCCCTTCTTTTTTCCGCACTAGGTACCTACCATTTCCCTAACTCTCTCTCTCTCTTTTCCCTCGAGATCTCCTTACATTTGTATTCGTATTATTTTATCCTTGATGAATGACACTGTTTTGTTTTTTTTATTGAGTTTAATTACTTATCTAAAATGAATGATATGATGGACCTTTTCCTTTTTTTCAACTTCAATTTGGGATAAAATCTTGTTTCCATAGGAGCAGAGGATACGATGAATTCCTTTGCAACTACGTAACTCTTCCTTTCTATGCTATCGTGACACCGATAGTTTAATTAATATCAATTCATTCCACAAATAACTTGTTTTTTTTTTATTTTCAAATTTTTATTCATTTTCATTTTTATTCATCTAATTAATCATATACTTACATATTTATAGAGTTAGAGACAACTCTGTCTTCAGGCTTTCATTACTATTTAATTGGATGTTGCAATTTCATAGAGAAAATCTTAGGAATTTATTTCCTTTCCTGTAAATCTACTGTAAATATCTGTAACATCTCCTGAAATTTCTATTCTGTAAAGAAACTGAATAGCTATTTAACGAGGATGGCCCCAAGGGGGCAGACCAGTTTTTCCCCATAGTGTTTCTAATTATTTCTGATATGGTTGAAAACAATAGGAATACACACAATAATCAAGAGGGGGTGAATTGGTTTAAACTTGGCATTTTAAAATTCTTTAGAAAATCAGAGTTAAAGGATCTTAATCACAATTAAAACAAGAATTTCTCAAATCAATCAAACCACTCAGCCCAAGAAAACAATTGCTTAAAACAGAACTTGTTGAGTAATGTAGATATCACAAAGAACCATAGATCATGATAACAAGAAGAGATTAAGGAATAGAGAATAACACAAGAATTTATACTGGTTCACTTCTCAAGAGAAGCTACATCCAGTTCTTCTAATCAACACTAGATTAGAGTTTCACTATTATCAAATTTTAGTTGTTACAAGCTTTACAACATAAGCAAGCCAAATGAGTTTATCAAACTCATCAAGAACAATCCTAGCTTTTATATTTTCAAGCCTAGATTTCATCTCTTCCATGGATGAGTTAGTCTCAGCCCTATGCTCATGGTGCAAGGACAATAGAGCATCCATCTTTTGAATCATGAGAGATTCAACGGGGCTGTAAGGCTGTTGTGCAGGGCCTTCTTTAGCTTTAGCTTCAGCTTCCTATTCTTCTTCAGCAAATTCTCCTTCAGCTTGAGAGAGCTGTCCAGCCATTTGCCAGCCTTGATGAGTCTTCATCAATCCAAGCTTGTTTAGATGGTTAGTCTTGATAAGACTGATGATGTTAGTTGTGTTGTCAATAACTTTATTTGAAACATCAATTTTAAAATAATCAATGAACCTAGATATCAAGACAACATACGGAAATTTGTAGCTGATCAATCTAGAGGCTATCAGCATTGTCTCAACAATGATAAGGACCCAATTAATTTGGTAGAAGTTTTGATGCCATACACCAGCTGTAAGTCATCCTCAGTAGCTTGAGCATGGTTGGTGGACCTAGGAGTCAGAATATATGTAATGATATAGTGAAGAAGCCTATCTTCACTTGTCATACTACCAACACCAAGCCTTAGCTTCAGCCTAGCTTGAGGTTCTTGAAACATCCCTTTATAGGTATCAATCTTGTTGTACCCACCAATCTCCTCATCAAATCTCCTTACACCATCAGGAGAAATACCAGCAACAACTTCCCATACCTCTTCATCAATAACCATGGGAACACCCTTCACTTGTGAGGTAATCACCCCTTCCATGGTAGTTTTTGCACAGGTGTAAAACACCTTTACAAGCTCAGGGTAGAAGGTACCCTTGAGTTCAAGAAACTTTTTCAAGCCTTGGATTTCAAGAAGGTCAGGGAATTGAAATCCCTCTTTGATGAACCTGTTGAGGTCCAAATATTTTGGGGGCATAACCAGCTTTGTAGCATGGAATTGGAGATATTGCATCCTATGTCTTTCTTCAAGGAACCAAGAGTTGATTTTGTTCCCAAAAGGATTGGATGATTCTCTAGCTTTCCTTTTTCCAGTTTTGGTTCTCTTAGAGGTAGACATGGTATTTGGGCAGAGTTTGGGATAGAATAGAGAAGAAGAAGGCTTAGAAAACAGAAGCTTTAGAGAAAAGCAAATTCAGGCGTGATTTTCTCTTTGTGGAAATGCTGAATATATAGGGATTTCTAGGGTTCAAAATTTTGAAATTTGAATGAGTGTAACAACTAATTCAGTTACCCAGAGGTTTTAATGCACTGAACAATATTTGAATTTTGAATTTAAAAGCAGTTGGGCAGTTTAGATTTCCAAGAAATCTGCAGAGATTTCAGAAACGCCATAAGTAATCGATTACGAACTTATGTAATCGGTTAATTCGTGATCAGAAAGTAGCTATGTTCAATGGTGTAATCGATTAAATCGATATGTAATCGATTAAGTCAGTGAGAGTATAAACCAAAACAGCAAATAGTAATCGATTACCATATATTGTAATCGATTAAGTCAATCAGAGCATAAACCAGAATAACAACCAATAATCGATTACCATAGATTGTTATTGATTATTCAAGAGTTCATTTTTTTATAGGATTCAGTTCAAACAGCATGTAATTGATTAATCCGACGAGGTAATCGATTATTCCAGTAAAATTTTGTTTGTAGAAAGACTTTTAATGAGCAAGTAATTGATTATTTCGATAAGTAATCGATTATTACAGTGAATAATGCAGAATGAACAGTGATTATGCAACACATTTTGAATTTGAAGCTCATGTGATGATTGGCCAAATACGATGCAATATAACATAGACAAGCACACAACAAACAAGCTAACACATGTTAGTCTCATCAAGGATACCTAGCATGTTTCTAAGAGTATAGAATCTATCTCTAGCCAAAGGTTTAGTGAATATATTGACCAATTGATTATGTGTATCAATTAACTCAATTTTGATGTTACCCTTTTGAATGTGATCCCTGAGGAAATGATGCCTTATCTCAATGTGTTTGGTCCTTGAGTGCATTATTGGATTCTTGGATATGTTGATGGCACTTGTGTTGTCACATAGCAAGGGTATTTCTTTTAATTCTACACCAAAATCTTCTAGTTGTTGCTTCAACCAAAGGCTTTGAGTATAACAACTTCTAGCAGAGATGTACTCAACTTCAGTAGTTGATAGAGCAACACAAGATTTCTTCTTGCAGTGCCATGAGATAAGTGAGATGCCTAGGAGGTGGCAAGTTCCATTAGTACTTTTTCTATCCAATTTGCACCCTACAAAGTCAGAATTAGAATATCCAATTAAGTTGAGTAATGCACCTTTGGGATACTTCCTTTGTAACTTCACCAATTATATTGTCAAAGGAGAGATCTCTAGTAGTTCTCCAATCTTTTGGCTCTTGGACTAGTGTTGATTGTTTCATTTCAGCAATTGGTTCTTCCTTTTCTTTATCCATTGATCCATTAAGTTGTATGAACTCTTCTAAAGGACCTGCATCATTTTCACACTTTTTTTCCTCTTTAGAGTGATTAGATTCATCACAAATAACATGAACTGATTCTTCCATGCATAAATTTCTTTTATTGAAAACTATATATGCTTTGCTTTGTAATGAATATCCAAGGAAGATGGCTTCATCAGCTTTAGCATCAAATTTTCCAAGTGATTCTTTACCATTGTTCAATACAAAACACTTGCAGCCAAATGCTCTTAAGTGAGAAATGTTTGGTTTTCTACCTTTGTACAGTTCATAAGGAGTTTTCTATAAAATAGGCCTTATTAGTAATCTATTCAAAGTGTAGCAAACTGTACTTAAAGCACCAACCCAAAAATGTTTAGGAAGAGTTCTCTTAAGTGAGAAATGTTTGGTTTTCTACCTTTGTCTCATTAAGAAGAGTTCTTGCATCTTCTTTAAGGGATCTATTTTTTCTCTCCACAACACCATTTTGCTGGGGTGTTCTTGGAGCTGAAAAATTGTGGTTGATTCCATTTTCTTCACAGAATTTTTCAAAATGTTCATTTTAGAATTCTCCACCATGATCACTTCTTATTGAGATAATTTTGCTTCCCTTTTCATTTTGAGCAAGTTTGGCTAATTTTCTGAAAGCATTGAAAACATCACTCTTGGATCTTAAAAACAAAAGTCCATGTGAATCTAGAGTAATCATCAACAATCACAAGCCTATAGAAGTTACCTCATAAACTCATAGTTCTAGAAGGACCAAACAAATCCATGTGAAGTAATTCAAGGGGTCTTGAAGTAGAAACAACATTTTTACTTTGAAAAAAATTCTTTGTTTGTTTCCCCTTTTGACAAGCATCACATAGTTTGTCTTTTTCAAACTTTAGTTTGGGTAAGCCAATGACTAAGTCTTTTCTTATAAGCTTGTTCATATGATGCATGTTAAGGTGACTTGCCCTTCTATGCCATAGCCAAGATTCATCAATTTTACTTATTAGGTAATTAGTGTTGTGAATGAATGCATAATCTATAGAGAGTAGATAGATATTACCTTTTCTTTTACCTATATGAATCACCTTACTGGTTTGACCATCACATATCATACAACAGTTGTCATTGAATGACACTTTGAATCCTTTGTCACATAGTTGGCTTATACTTAGAAGATTGTGCTTTAAACCTTTCACATAGAGAACATTTTTGATCTTGGTTTTAAAGATGTCTCCTATACTTCCTTCACCAACTATCTTTCCTTTGTTATTGTCTCCATAAGTGTCAAATCCTCCATCTTTAATAGTCAAATTTGTGAGCATTGATATGTCACCGGTCATGTGTCTAGAGTATCCACTGTCAAGATATCATAATGATGATTTTGCTCTTAGACACGCCTGCAAAATTCAAATCAATTTACAAAGGAAGGTACCCAATTGAGGTTGGGTCCATAAGGGCTAGCTATTTTCTTTTTCTTTGGCACCCAAATGAAATCTCCATTTGGCACATAGAATCTCCTAGGATAGCACTTATTAGATGTGTGACCTTTCTTCATGCAATAGTTACAAGTTACAACTCTTGATGCTCTTTCAAAATGAGTCATATGATTAAACTTTGTTTTTGAAACAACTTTTTGATTTTTCTGTTTTGGAGGTACAAACTTGGTTTTTCCAAAAGATTTTGATCCATGTTTGTAACCCAATCCAGAAGTATCTCTAGCATATTTTTGCCCACTTCGCATTTCAGCTAGATTGCATTTTCCTTTATAAAGCCTTTTCAAAGGATCAACCAAGTAATTATTTTCTAAAAGTACTACCATATGTTTTTCACCGTGACTCTTTTTGAACTCATCACAATCTTCTTGCAAAGCATTGTATTTGTCAACATTTGATGAAGAAGAAGCACATACACATCCATTCATTTTATAGCTTGAAACAAGTTTTTCATTTTCTTCTTTCAAATTACAAATTTCAGTTTGCATTTCTGCAAGTTTTGTGACATGCCATCTAAGATTTCCTTTTAGCATATTATTGGATTTTGCAAGCTTTTGAGCCTCTTCATGCATTTCATGGAAAGCATCAACAACTTGATAAAATTCTGAATTTACCTCTGTTTCAGCACTTGAGAATTTATCATCTTCACTTATTGTGGAAGTGAAACATACATTTTCTTCTCCATTCTCACTTGATGATTCAGAAGTTGCTGACTCATTGTCTTCCCAAGCTATATAGGCTCTCTTAGGCTTTCCTTCTTTCTTTGTCTTCTTTTCATCTTGTTGCTTTTTCAAAAAGATAGTACATTCAGATTTAATGTGGCCAGGCTTACCACATTCAAAGCAAGTGAAGTTTGTGATGTTGTTGTTGTCACTCTTTTTGTTGTTGTTGTTGTTGTTGAACTTTGTGAACTTTATATTCTTGTTTCTTCTCATGAACTTGCTGAACTTTTTGACAATTAGATTCATGTTGTCATCACCATCTTCTTCACTTGAGTCTTCTTCCTTTTCCACCTCAGAGGATGCAGCTTTTAAGGCTAGGCTTTTATGTTTCTTATCTGCATCTTTTGCATTGGTTAATTGTGACATTTCAAGTTCATACTCATGAAGCTTACCAAAAAGTGCAGCCATGTACATTTGGATAGACCTTTTGATTCTTTGATTGCTGTCATCTTTGGTTGCCATGGTCTTGTGAGACACTTCAAGATTTTGATGTTTAACTCTTCAGCATCAAAAATCTTTCCAAGACCAAGAAGATGATTTACTATGTGAGTGAATCTTGTTTGAAGCTGAGATATGTTTTCTGTGGAGTTTATCTTGAACATTTCATACTCATGGATCAATGCATGCTTCCTTGATCTTCTTACTTCATCTATACCTTTATGAGTTATCTCCAACATCTCTCACATCTCTTTTGCACTTTTGCACCTAACAGTTCTAAAGAATTCATCAGAAGAAAGTGCAGAAGTAATTATATTCTTAGCTTTGAAATCATATTGGACAACTTTCTTTTCAGCATCTGTCATTTCATCCCATTATTTGGAAATTATATCATTACTAACAGTTTTTATAGGAATCAAAGGACCTTTTTATATTGCATTCCAAGCACCTAGGTCATTTGATTGAATGAAGATTTGCATTATATTTTTCCAAAAACTGAAGTGTTCTCCTTCAAACGTCGAAGGACGATTGAGGAAGGCACCCTCCTTGAAGGTAATTTGTGTGGTATTCATTTTCTTTTTTAAAGAAAGACAGTGATCTTGAATAACTCTCAAGAACTAGCTCTTGATACCAATTGAAAACAATAGGAATACACATAATAACCAAGAGGGGGGTGAATTTCTTTAAACTTGGCCTTTTAAAATTCTTTAGAAAATCAGTGTTAAATGATCTTAATCACAATTAAAATAAGAATGCCTCAAATCAATCAAACCACTCAGCCCAAGAAAACAATTGCTTAAAACAGAAATTGTTAAGTAATATAGATATCACAAAGAACCATAGATCAAGATAACAAGAAGAGATTAAGGAATAGAGAACAACACAAGAATTTATACTGGTTCACTTCTCAAGAGAAGCTACATCCAGTTCTTCTAATCAACACTAGATTAGAGTTCCACTATTATCAAATTTTAGTCCTTTCAAGCTTTACAACAATCACTCTTTATCAAATCTAGATAAATAACATAAATCTAAAACCTATTAGACTCCTAATGATCAAGACATAGAGAACCCTTCTCTACTATTTCCCTCTAGAGAAACCTACTCTAGAAAAAGCTTCAAGAACCCTTTGCAATAGTTACAAACAACCAAGAATTCAAAAACGAATTTACAACAAGAGTTAATGGAGAAAGACAACTTGATGATCCAATGAATATGAATGAATATGATTTACCAATCCAAGTTGAAATGGAGAAATCAATTTCAGAATACACCATGAAGATTTAAAAGGTAGGACAAGAACTAACTAACTCAGAAAATCCTTTCTAACTTTGAGAAGACTTATGAATGCTTTGAAATTTCGAAGTCAAGAAGTGATAGTTTCAGAAAAACTCACTGTCTATTTATAACCAACTTTTATAACATAATGTAATTGATTAAATCATCATTATAATTGATTAAATTATCATATGTAATCGATTAATCTTTCAGATAATCGATTAAAATGTTCTTAGCTCAATCTGAAAAAATGTAATGAATAAAGTAATCGATTAATATAAGTCGTAATCCATTAAACCAGTCAAGTTCAGTTTTGGTACAAGCCTATGTAATCGATTACAGAATATGGTAATTGATTAAGGCCTAGATAAGCCTGTGTAATCGATTATAGAATGTGGTAATCGATTAAGGTAGTCATGTGCAATTTTCAGAATAAGCCTAAGTAATCAATTACATAATTTGGTAATCGATTTAAGCAGTCATGCATGTTTTAGAGAAACAGTTATATAATTAATTACGATTACCTTGTAATTGATTAAAGTGTTCTTCATGGCTTTTCTAGAAACTAACAGAAGATGGTAATCAATTATATCCTTGTGTAATCGATTAAATTAGTAATATTTTATTTTTCCAAAAACTTAACGATGAGAAATTACTTTCTTTTAAAAACATGAGCAACTTTAATGCTTTAGTAAATTTATGTATGCATGTTAATGATCATGTTCATGCAATGCAAGGATCATGAGATTAGCCTCTCATACATTTAACAAATTACAAATGCTTTGGCTTGTGAAATGCTAAAATCCTTCTTCTTCAAGCTTCATCCTTGACTTGATGTTCTTCCTGCTCCCCCTATATCCAACAATGGTTTTGTGATTTTCTGATAGACATAATTGACATGATTCTTTGTCAACTTCTTAGTCACTGTTGGGAAGAAAATTCTGCCTAAAGAGTCTGCAAGTTTAAAATGATTTTCCTTCAGTGTAATCGGACTAGAATGAGATGGTTGTCATTAGGGTGGTGTCTACATTCAGTGTATGTTAGGAGTGTTGGGATATTGGTTGTTTTCAAGTATTAGTTTCTAGACTACCTACTTATTAACTTGAGTAATCTAATAGTATTATTTTTTGATAGAAACCCATTTTTAATAGGGAAGGAAGAGCAACATTTTCCTAGTTAACATATTTGTGGGGACTTCTGAAGTTTGACAAGAATTGTGCTAATCAAGTTTAAGCGAAATTCGTATACTTGCTAATAATGACTGAAAGATCCGAAAATTGGCAATAATTTTTACTTTTTAATGTTTAAACTTTTTAGGTTAGGTGATTTTTCTTCAATGAAATGCACGTAGTTTGCTTTGTTCTATGATTTATTTTTCAGTTTTGAATTTTGATCTTTTGATCATAGTTTTAATTTTTTTGTATTAGTAGTTTGAAAAGTGTTTTAATTTTATTTATGTCAAATTAATATTTACGTGTTTTAGAACAAAAATAAAAGGTGAAATTATCAATATCAAATATAAATATTGAAATTGTAGTTATTATATGAGGACTTAAAATACTTCACTTTGTTCAAGGAAGTTGAGTTAATCAAATCTATTTACTTTATATTAAAATAATGATCCTACTAGAATATGTGTCCACGTAATGTATTCCTGTTATTCTCTCTCATTTTTCTTGGATAAGTAAACTATATTTTACATTGGGTCTCATCCTTTTAATTGCTTCTACTCTACAATGTATAATATTCAATTGTGTCATCAACTATACATAAAAAAAGTAGCTAGCCTTATAGTGTGCTTGCACTTTAGTTCCGATCATAATTAAGAAAATGTAACTTCCAATTAACTCTTTTCTCTATTTAAGATTTTATTTTAATTTTTCTTATTTATAGATGAGTTTTAAGTCATCAAGTTATCATAACTTGTGCCTCAAAATTTCCAGATTAATTAGATAACATGATATCTAGTTAACCATTTTTTCTCGTCCTGGTCTTAGATAAAGGCATGCAAGAATGGGTTTTAACTAATTACCCTTTGAATTGATGGATATTAAACCCAATTGGTTGTATTGTATGGGAGGCTGTGTAGGAAAGTACAGGATGGGGCTGGGTTGCATATGCTCATGACTTCAGTATGAGGTGTGGTTGTGAGATAGGGGATATTATCATATTAATGCTTTGTATTTTGATGCAGTTAAGTCCAATTTGAATGCTCATAACTTGAGCCAGGAATGCAAGCAGTTTTTAGGTGATGGCAGTTAAGTCCAATAAGCAAGTTCTCTTTTTTATTTTTATAATTCTCATACCTTTCATTTGCCTTTTAAACTAATAGTAATAAGTGCTTTTTTTCAGTAGTGTCCTAGTGGTTAATGTGTTTCCTTTAATTATGTACTTAATAATTAGTTGTGAAGTCTTAGAACTAAATTTTGTAAAATATGTATCAGATATTTCCTGAGAGTTACTTGGACATACAAAGCAGATATTTAATTCTGCAGCTATCATTATTCACTACTTATCTTGTGCAGCCAGCTGAAATATTAATGTAATTGAATCTAGATATACTATATATGGATGAAACGTTTCATGTTCATTTGGCATGATTGCATTGGCTGTTAGACTTGTTCTGCTAGTCTTTTGACAACCTGCTCCATGGACTTGTTAGACTTGTTCTAACCTTTGTAGTATAATGGAATAGGAGCCAATTATCAGTGTAAGTTTTCTCCACTTTGTTCTCTTGGGGTTGTTCATCAATTTGTGGAATGAGACAAGAGATGGAAGATGCTATTTCTGTTAAGCCTCAACTTTTTCAAGTTCCTTCACAAATGCTAGTGAATTACCATGTGAATGAGAACGAAAAATAGTCCGACTTTTTTGCTGTCTATGATGGACATGGGGGCCTTCAGGTATGGCTTAAAATTACTCTTATCAATAAATAAAATGAAACACTTCACCTATTTTTTTATTTTTAGTTTTTATGTTGAAATATTTGGCATAGTACGTTGTTGTGGGTGAATTTTGTTAAAACTTTGCAGTTCATGTTATAGTGGATTTAGTTTATTTTCTTTTTGTAAAGGGACTGGAACTGATACCCTCAGATAATTTCACTTCTGTCTCTGTAATGCAAGCTATTGGCTCTATCATTACTAACACTCGGAATGAAGGATATCCTGGTGCAAGATATTATGCGGGAAATGAGTATGTCAAACTTTCACTTTCACTTTGTGAATGTGCTTTTCATAATTTCTGGAATTTGAAGCCAATAAATACAGAAATAAATATAGTGTTGACATTTTGAATAGTATAATTGGAGTGTCAGTATTCAAAGATTATGGATCTTTATTTATTATTTCAGGTATATTGACATGGCAGAAACACTATTTCAAAAGCATGCCTTGGAAGCATTTCGGTTGGATCCGGCTAAATGGGGAGGTAGAAAAGAATATCATTTTAATTTTGGTTAGACTAAACTTATTGCCCCTTGTATGCAAGTATACATGGTAGTTGATTTTTCCTAAGCATACAAGTATACATATTTCTTGTGTTTGTGCTTCATTTCAACTTGAGTCATATCTCTTTTTGACTCAACTCTGAATTAGAAATGGACATGACATCATTAGCTTTTCTAAGGTTGATTATATATTTTTTTTAAATATATATTACATTTTATGTTTTCTCATTTGTCTTTTTTACCCCTAATTTGCAGCCTCTGTCTGGTTCTTCTACCAATTTTCAAGTTTACACTGCATTGCTAAAACCTCATGATAGAATCATGTGACTTGATCTACCACATGGAGGGCATCTTTCTCATGGATACCAGGTATTATCAAGTATCAATTTCAATCATTCATTTCCTGTTATAAAGAAATCTATACTGGACGTGTAGTTTATTGGAAACTTGATTCCAATATTCTGATAATATTTTTATTTATAATTGTTCTATTTAACCAATTGACAGTGTATATATATCACTCAAAACTGCTTATAATTGACAGACATTTATAATGCCTTCTATCATTATTTCTTTGTTTATTCTTGTTCCTCCTCTCAGAATCTCTCTTCATTCTTTTATTGTCTTCCATTTCACTATCCTGGTGAAAAATTAATATATAGTTACTATTTTCACAATGCAGACCGACCCCAACTAGGTATCAGCAGTCTCCATATATTTTGAGACAATGCCATATAGACTGAACGAAAACACGGGACACATTGACTATGATCAGGTTATGTATCCTTTTAGTTTTACCATGGTCCTAATCCTTTTGATAATAAATCATGATATTTGAGTACTTCGTTTTTTAAAACACCCTATCAGTATCTTTTATTTTTATTTTTCTCTTTTTTTCCGTTACATTGTATCACTTTCTCTATAGGTAAAATAACATAATATTTCCTTTGGCAAGAATCCTCATTTCTTGATCAGTTCTTTTAGGCTTAACATTTAATTTGTTCTCTTTTTTTTTAAAAAAAAATTGGATAAGCTCTCTTAATTTTATTAATACTTTTAAGTTAAAAAATATAATGAAATAAATATAATTTAAAAATAAAATAATTAAAAATAATATTGTGTCTTGCTGCTTCGAATAAAACAAAGTGGCTATTTTTTAATGCACAACCTAAACCTTAATCCAGGGGTATCAAAGGTAGAGACAGTAACGAAAGTTGATTCAAAATACAAAATTTAGAATCCTGTATTGGTGGAAGAAAATTCTTATGATCGTATAATAGTGAAGCCATAATTACAACCAAAACACCTTGTCCATTCTTATGAATAACCGTGAAACCATGAACGAACAGCCCAAAATTAACGATTCTAAGACAGTTTTGGCTAAAAAATCGTCTTAAAATCGTTAATTTTTTTTATTTAATAAAGACATTTTAAGACGGTTATATTGAAAACCGTCTTAGAAAGTAGACTTCTAAGACGATTATAGGCTAAGAACCGTCTTCGAATGTCCAATACTAAAACGGTTATAGTCTATAACCGTCTTAGAATGATGTAAAAAAAATTCAAATACGCATTCTAAGGCGGTTCTAGGCTAAGAACCATATTCAAATGAGACTTTCTAAGACGGTTCAATAACCGACTTTGAAAGCCTTACTTTTCAACGACACCCGTTACAAAGACGATTGTTGAACTGACGTCGTACGGGGTAAATAATCGATGTAGAAAGCTTAGTTTGTAGTGGTGACTAAAGAAAAATTTACCAAGAACCTTTCAATAAAAAAGTAAGACTGAACCTGAAATGGCTACCAATGAAGTCAATCACAATAAATTATTCATATAACACCCTCGCTAAGTATCTCAGAGACCCACTTGTCTGTTTCCCACTATTGTCATTCAACGAGGGTCGGGGAAGATCAACACCACCTGATGACATTTCTATATATACAAAAATAATTTTACAAATAAAGAATCAAATAGTATGCCATCAATCAAAATTAGATAAGTAACATAGTTCCCTTTTACACAAAAAATCAAATACACTAATAAAGTGTTATTCCATTACAACCAAACAAACATTACTTCATAAATCCGGAAGATAAATATTTAACATGTCTCTAATGACTTTTTGAACTTTCGTCTTTGATCTAACAAACATAGGTTCAGTATTAACTTTTTCTTTCATTAAGTCTTCTATCTCTAAAAAGTCTTCAACTCTCTCAGTATCGATAGAGTCTTCTAAATTTGGTAGATAAATCTTTAAGATGTTTCTAATTACTTTTTGAACCTCCCTCTCTTCCCTCCCTGGTCTAACAAACATAGGTTCAGTATTAGCTTTTTCATCCATAGTATCTTCTAACCCTAAATAGTCTTCAACTATCTCAACATCCATAGAGTCTTCTAAATATAAAGAGTTTTTAACTCTCTCAGTATCCATAGAGTCCTCTAAAGTTAAAGAGTCTTCAACTCTCGCTAAATCTAATGTTTGTTCAACTCTCTTAGCATCCATAGAGTCCTCTAAATCTAAAGAGTCTTCAACTATCTCTAAATTTAAAGAGTCTTCAATTGTCTCAGCATCTATAAAATTCTTTAAATCTATAGAGTCTTTAACTCTCTCTAAATCTAAAGAGTCTTCAACTCTCTCAGTAGGCATAAAGTCTTCTAAATCTAAAGAGTCTTCTGAAAATACAATGAATACTTATGCAAATAAACCAAGAGGGGGGGGGGGGTGAATTGGTTTTACCTCCTAATTTAAAATTTTCTTTCAAACAATGTAACAGCGGAAAAATTTAAATGAATCGTATCTTATACAAAACCAATTTAGAAAGCAATTACCTTCTCCAATCAATTAACTCTTGTGCAGTATCAAAGTGTAAATGATGAGCAAATGGAATACTAAAAGAATTCAACCAAACATAAACAGAAACTTAAATGCAAAAGAGATTTATACTGGTTCACCTCTCAACCCCGGAGGCTACATCCAGTTTCACTTCCAACCCAAACAATGTTAGAGTTCCATTATAACAAATCTTAGTTCTTTACAAGCATTCAACAAGGTCTCTTTTACCTACCCTAGGCAAAACTCAAAATCTACTTCCTAGATTTTTCAAAAGACCAAGAACCAGAGATCCCCTCTCTGTTCTTCCCCTAGAAAACCCTTTCTAGACAAGCTTTAAAGAACCCCAAATGTTATATGGAAAATCAACAAAGTTTATACAACAAGTAATAACAAAAACACAAGCTTAAGGTTCAAGAAAGGTATCACCTTATTTTCCTCTGCAACTAAAATGATATGAACGAATTAATCAACCTTAGATGATATCCATCATGCTTTCTTGAAACTTCTTTTACCACTAGCTTGCATGGATGTTCAATCACAATGAGAATCTTGACTCAACACACATGTAGATTCTAACACATTTGAATAACTCTCTAATTTCTGACTTTTAACCATTTGAGAACTCTTAGAGAATGTAAAACACAAGGTATGTACGAGTACTCTCTTTCTGATGTGTTAACTTTTACAGACACAACTTTTCTATTTATAAAAAAAACATATTTAACTACCTGTAATCGATTATTTCCTTATAATAATTGATTATCTCGTCCACATAATCGATTAATTTGTTCATCATAAATCTGGAAATCTTGAACGAACAAAATAATCGATTATTTGCCAATTTAATCGATTAAGCCAGTACATGACTAAAACTTGACAATGCAGGTTTAATCGATTACAGTCATCTGGTAATCGATTATACCAGTTGATCATGCTGTGCTACATTATGCAGATTGCTTATGTAATCGATTATTTACTCATATAATCGATTATTCCAGTGAGTTCCCAAATCTGTGTCAAGCTTATTTAATCAATTACATGAAAATGGTAATCGATTAAACTGTTCTTAAATCATTTTCCAGAAACTCAAACAAGCTTGTAATCGATTATTATGCTCATGTAATTGATTAAAGCAGTGAACAACTATTTTACACTTATCTAAATGCCTTTATGAAATCCTATTCTTTTGCACATACTAATATGATTAAAACCTATTTAATAAATGTATGAATGCATGATTTACTTAAGAGCTACAAAGGATTATAAGGATGTAACCCATGAACCAAGCTTTAACCAAAATTACAAATGCCATCATATTTGAGTGGGCATGTAAAATATCAAAACATAATTGCTTCCATCATCCTTGAATCTTTTGCTTCAGCTTCTTGATTCTAACATCTTCAACTCTCTCAGCATTCATAGAGTCTTTTAAATCTAAAGAGTCTTCAACTATGTTACCATTCATAGAGTCTTCAACGATATTTAAATGTAAAGATTCTTAAACTTTCTTAGCATCCATACAGTCTTCAATTATGTTTTGTTTCTAGAAAGAATCATTACAAATTTTTGTATAATACAAATACAACAAATTGTATAAATAACCATCAACATTTAGCAAAACAAATTGATAATTAAATATGCATACATAGAATTTGCAACGTAAGAATTGATGATCACAATCATTATAAAATATTTACACATATAATCATCACCAAATATTTCAGAAATCTATTTAATTATTTAAAGTGGTGGAACTTCACATGCCAAAAACTAAAATATAGAGTCATATGATGCAAGTGAAAACTATGAAGAATAATGTGAAGATCATGTGTGATCCTCTTCAGAATTGTAAACCTCAAAGTCATATTCTAATTCCCCTTCATTGTCATCTTCAAAATTATTTGATTCTCCATTCAAATTATTTGATTGACCTTCATCTATGAAGAGATTAGCAGGGTCCACTTATTCAACAACACCTTTTAAATCTTGTAATCCAGAAATACTTTGAACTTCAATAACTTCGTTGACATGTGACATTTCCTCTACTTGGTAAAACACATCATTTGCTACATTATTGGATTCTATGTAACCCCTAGGTTTTGTTTTAATTGCAGCATACCAACCACACTTGTCCCTTCTTATTGCTGGATAGGACACATAATACACTTGCCTAACATTATGTGCACTGATGAATGGGTCCAATAGATTATATAGTTTACACATTCGAATTTCCACAGTTCCATATTTTGGATTCACTCTTGTTCCTCTACTGGATGGATCAAACTAGTCACAATAAAATAAAACAATTCACTTAGCATAGCTTGTACTGTTATACTTTAGCTCATATATGTTTAATGACCCCATAAAAATCATCTACTCCTCATTCTGTAAGGCCCTTTATGTGAACCCCACTATTTATCGTTTTCTTTCCCTCAGTCCATGCATGAGTATGAAATTTGTACCCATTGACAAAGTATGTGTGTCATTGTTTAACGTCACTCATAGGACCATATGATAAATCCATTAATTGTTGGTTTGTCACATTTATTCCCGAATTTAGAACTTACAGATATAAAAATAATGAAAAGTTATCTTTTATATAAATTACAATAATTAACTAAACTATAACATACATAGTTGTTGCTGAAACCAACTTGGAAAATTTGCATGTACATTATGAGTATAGCCATTTGGTTCAGTTATTTGTTAGGATTGCAAGAATGAACTATCCAAATATAATGTGTTAGTGATCAATATTTGGCCTGCAATTGACAACAACAATTATTAAAACCCAAAGGCTGGACTACTGAAAAACTTACTCAAGGTATGACTTAACTTCGGCACAGCTAATCAAGACATGAACATGGACTGAGTCTTTCTCTTCATCAGTTAACCAGTGAATCAAATCCTTCCCAGAAGGACGACCTTGTTGGTCAAACACTGATAACATTGGTGGAAGCCTTTCACTATCAATTGCAATTTGATTTCTAACATTGCGCGGCGACAACATAAAGTTGTTGAAATAATGTGAACAAAAATGGGTTGCCTCATTATGTAAGTAAGATGCACACTTGGATCCTTCAACCCTGACCTTATTTTTCACTATTCGTTTAGAATCACCCATGAATCTACAACATTTGCATAACAAAGTCATCATTCATGAGCGTTACACAAATGACTTTTTAATAAAATACCACGATGAATAAATTACCTTTCAATTGGATACATCAATCTATATTGGACTGGTCACCAAGTCTAGCTTCATATGTCAAATGAACACGCAGATGTTCATTGAATAAAAACCAGGGGGAAATATTTTCTCTAACTTGCAAAAAATCAATGGAATATTTTGTTCCATTCTACTCAAGTCATCTTCCATCAAAGTTGTACAACACAAATCTTTGAAGAAATGGCTTATTTCAATAACTGGATTTAAGACATGTGGCAGCAATGAGCTAAAAGCAATGGGAAGTAAACACTTTATAAATACATGGCAATCATGACTTTTCATCCCATGCATGGTTCCCTTAGCAACATTGACACATCTCACCAAGTTAGAACAATAACCATCTGGCACAAAAACAAATGCAACACTCCACCATAGCCACACTTATTCCTTCTTCTATGTCGTGAGTGTGGCACAATGACTTGTTCATTATTATTGACACCTTCTTTTCTCGTGATGATGACCATCAACATTTTCATCATGATGTTCAATGTTTGAAGAAGTATTAGCAGCACTGCCACCAAACAGTACTAGGAGCATAGATCTTATCATGCTCTTCAACACAGCCATTGAGAAAATTGTGTTTATCATGACGCATAGGTAGCACCCCTTGAGATGAACTAATTGGGGAATTTGAGAGACCTATAATTAATAAACATTCTTAGTTTGTAACTCACACATAGCTAATCATAATTGGTTTGGTTTTGGTTTTCTACTTAACACAAATAAATAAAGAGAATGAGACATGACCCAGCACAGGACAACCCAAGATATATAACAAAAAAAACAAAACCAACCCCCTAGGTTTAAAAAAATTACATGTTATGTTAGACTGAGTTGCCCGGTTAGGCTGTCTATTTTTTTTTTTTTTGGAATAGTGAACAATGTGACTATGTAGTAGAAAGAAAACAATACAACACAAGCACAAATTCAAGCCTGAAAGAGAAATGTGAAACAAAATGGTAACAAAGGTAGCTAGTAAGCATCCTATGGTTTTTAATCAATATCATTTGCTATCATTTGCATGTCTTAGTCTATAACCTTATATATAAGGCTAATTGTAGGATATGATCTCTCTCCTTAATTAGCCTCTTCGATTGATTTGTACAAGTATGCTGGTTTGGGACACACATTCATTTGGGAAAAAGTTGGACAGAGTGACTGAGAAAGACAATAATTAAAAACATGTTCTGCAACATAAATTCTTGCACTACAACTATACCATTGGTCACCCCTCTTAAGTGCAAAACAAGCTCTTCCCCTAATCCTTGCCTACTTGATTTTCATGGGTCTGGATGGCTAGTAGGAAACAACACCCTTCTAGGCCCTCTTAACACGAATTTTAGTCATAATCCAACTTTACATGTGTTTCTTAATCAAGTTTAACTCTTAACAATTTACTGTCTCCAATCTCTTTTTGTGTAGCCTAAGGTGTTGTGTTGTGTTGCTGCTGCAATTAAGGTTTCTACTTTATAATTGCTCCTATGTCTATAGCCTAATATTCTACCCACTGAGGTGAGTCTTATATTTTACTATTTTATTTGTGTCTCCTACGGACCCCACTTGTTGTAGTCTTGTTTCAAACACTTGAATTTCTACCAATTTTGTTAATTCTTTTATGTTTTTTTTTTTCATATGAAAAAAAATAATAATTAGAGCATTCCTTTTCCATCGCTATAGTGTTGCTATATATACATTTAATCACTCAGTCACTTCTACGAATAGGATTGATTAGTGAAAATTGGTTGCTGAGATTAACACCCCAAATAAGGAAAGAATAATTGTGGGTGTGCTAGTAATTATTTGTAATTGGTTGAGTGTAGTCTTGGATTAGATGGGATAAATATGAATTAGGATTGACAAGGCTACCAGAAGATCCACAAGCATAATTGAAGCACAAAATCACAAACATGATGATCGTTTAAGACAAATTTATTACTAGAAAATAGAATTAAAGAAAGCATATAGGGTTTAGATCAAACATACCTTGCTAGATCTGGGCCACACCACAGAAAACAAACCTTGATGGCCTTCTTCCCAACTGAGATTGTTGTTCTTCCTCTTCCAAGCTCTCTTCTCCAACTTTTGGTGAAAGAAGTAGCAATGATCATGTGTCATGAAAGTCACACATTAATCTTCATGTCTAATCGTGTATTCTAAAATAAAACATGCATACTTCAAACCTATTATGCAGATACTTTGAAAATAAAGGAGGGAGAATTGTTGGGGAATTATATTGAAAAATTGAAACTTATATTACTAAGATAAATATGAGGTCCTAAAATACATGCCAAGTTTAAGAAAGCCAATTCAAAGCAATAAGGAAATGAACCTGCCTTCTAGGCTTAAAGCGTTTTGTGAAATTAGTGTGTACAAGAAAAGGATGTAACATTGGATGATCTGGTTTCACTGGGCGAAATGATGAAAATGCTACTCTAACCTATCATTGTAACACAGACAGGAAATATGAAAGCTTGTCGCAAGGATAAGACAAATGAAATTTTGAAGTAGGATAGTAAGCATAGAGAAACCATAATTCATTTTTTTCCAATGATTGTTACCCTAGAAATCAAAGCATACTGCACAAAGTGATGAACAAATACACAAACATGGAGACAGATATTTATAGTAGGGAGGGTGTGAAAGTAAACAATATAACTTTTTCTGGGTAGCCAAAGAAGCTGAATACTTGTTCTTTATAACATCTAGCACAACACAAACGATTTCCTTCCAACCACAACTTTTTTCACATATCCAAGGCCTGAAACAAACTATAGCCCATACATTTATTGGATATAATATGGTAGTTACAACAAGCAAATTCTCAATCCCACAAAAAGTAGTTACACCATTGTTCCTCAAAACTATTTTAAGAATATGACAACAAGTAAATTAAGACATGCAGTTGGCAAAATTAATGAAATAATTTAGATTTTCATTGTAAAGACAATGTATGAGAGCACAAAATGAATATGTTTACAATAAATATAACACAACAGTTAATTATGGGAATTTTGGAACATTTTCTATTTTTATGGATATACCCTGGCAAGTGTCAACTAATTATGTAAGACAAGGATTTTGAGTGTCATTTTAAATAGTTAACAGGTGAATCCGTAAACTAGCACTGCAACACAAGGATAAAGGTACTCAAAAGTGCCCATGCACTACTAGAAAAATCGCTTTCCACATCGATTTTTTTGGACATTCAACATTGATTTTTAGCCAATGTTGAAACTAGTGATGTTGAAAGTATCAACGTTAACATTGATTTTTGAAAATCGATGTTAACATAACTACACAACATCGATTTTCTTAAAAAATTGATGTCAAATAATAAAAAATTAACAAAAAATATGTAAAATATGTAAATTCAACATCGATTTTTAGAAAAAAAAACCGATGTTGAATTTACATATCAACATCGGTTTTTATAAAAACCAATGTTGTTATTAGTAAATCAACATTGGTTCTGAAAAAATCAATGTAAAAATGGCACCTTCTACATTGGTTTTAGAAAAACCGATGTTGTATAGTAATTACAACATCAGTTTTGTCTAAAATCGATGTTGAGATTGTCTTTCCCACATTGGTTTTTTCGATAACCGATGTTGTATAGTCACTTTCTACATCATTTATTTCATAACCGATGTAGAATGCCCTTTTTAAAAAAAAATGGTCAATCTCTTTATTTCCCTCCTTGTAATATTACTAAACACATTAAAAGCTTAAACAAAAATTTTAAGACAGTTCTATTAACAATTAATATAAACATTCATACAAGAAATATATAAATTTAACAAGAAATATTACTTCCTCTATGATTGGTTTCTTTCCCTTCATTTTAATACACTTTTCAGCTTCTGGAGTAAAGCTTGTGGTTCTTCATTTTATCTCTCCTCTATCTCCCTGAGGATCCTCTGATTTTTCCTCTACTCAAACTCAATAGCAAGCCTTCTTTGTTTCGCTTCTTCAGTTATTTTCTGTAGTCTTAGCCTCTTTGACTCCTCCTCCTGTTCTTTCAAATATATATTAAACGAAAAGTTTAATCAGTTCAAAAATCAAGACCTCATAAAATACAACATTAATAGAAAGTGGATGCTTGGATTAATTTATTTATGAGAAATAAACAATTTTTTAGAGCTTCCCAAGAGAGCTATAAAAATTTATTATTGTTGAAAAATAAGGCAGGAAGGAGAAAAAACTATTAGAAATCATAAAAATATACCATTTCAAGAAGTTGTCGTTCTTGTTCTCTTTCCTCTTCTCAATAATTGATTTTCGAGCAAGAAGCCTCTTGTGTTCTTTGGCCACAACCTCTGTCAAAAAGGGAAGTAAAGCTCCAAGTTTTGTCTTGGCTTATTTAATTTTTCAGCAAAATTGGCCAAGTGATCCCTTAAGCCATCAGACTCGAGACATAAAAACAAGGCCTAATTGCTACGTTATTCAAGACAAGAAATTAGAGCAATTCAAATTTTAAATTACTCATTAATATTTGACATATTTCAACCTGGCAAAAAAACCATCCACATTCCAAAACACCATTAGAACATGTCTTACCTTAAAAACAATGATTTTTAAGTTATTTTAAATTAGTGTTTTGCATGAGTTAATTTTATCTCCTCGCACACTTTCTCATCAGCCGGAGTATGGTAGCCTGCAAGTAATTAATCAAAGCTTAAACTGCAAGTAATTAATCAAATCTTCTCTCCCTGAAAAGAAAATGATTTCATTATATAGAGTCATCATGAGGCAAAATATTATGCTATGGGGAGCACTACATAAAATACAACTATATTATAAGACCTTCTTTTCTATAATACGGCCCAATCCAGTTTCAAGTGACCTCTCCAATTGTTGCAATTCTTCTATGTTTAAGCCTTGAAGATCCTCTCCTCCCAGCTGCCTGTATTTTTTCATTGTTATAACTTTACATTTCAACAAACAAAACTATATCAGTTATAATTGTACCTTAGTTGATGGCTCTTTTCGGCAACTTCCTTGCTCAATTTGGAGCAGTTGCTGTTTTCAACTAGCTGCAGTAAAACATTTAAGAAATTAATGATTGCCATTAAATTTTCACTTCTTATTTTGAACGCATATTGCAATATGGAGAATAGTAACTTCATTTCATTTACAAAACCCACAGCTCAAGTTACACCTTTACTACAACTCAAGAGATGGTTGCTCCATCCTTGCTAGATTCTTTGAGTGCAAATCATGCCTTTCAAGTATTTCCTTCATGCTTCATAAGACAATATCAAAGTCACATTACGGAGAAAACCCACAAAAAAAAAGTGCATACAATATATATATATATATATATATATAAACTTTGAATTAACAAAACAACATCAAGTATATATAGGGTAGGAGAATTTTGATTTAGCTAATGTATGGGGAGGCCGCGGGGGAGGAAGCGGCAGAGGAAGCTGAGGGGTACAGTGCCGACGAAGCAGAGGAGGAAGCGAAGCACTGGGAGCGAGAAAGCAAGAGGGTAGGAGAGCGAGAGACACTGAAAGAGTTTTAGCGAATTGAAAAAGGGTTTTTGGTTTTATAAAAGACCCATGTAAATTTCAACTTCCACAACATGAGTTTTCTTTCGAAAACCGATGCTAGTATAAGAAATTCCACATCAATTTTCCAAAAACTGATGTTACTGATGCTGAATTTCTTATAAAAAAATCGATGTTGATTATCTTTTAGTAACATCGGTTTTTCATAACATCAATGTTAACAACATCCCTTTATTTACAAAAATGTCACTGTGTTTTTGTTAACATCGGTTTTATAAAAAAATCGATGTTAAATTGACGATGCTAAAAAGCTTTTTTCTAGTAGTGATGTTTTCTTATTAATCTTTTATAAGCTTATTACATTATAATTTTAATAAGGGAAAGCTTCCTGGTAATTTTATCTATATTGTGTTTCAAATGTGCAGAATGTCTTGATGTGTACTTATTAAGTATTATGATTCAATAGTTGAACTCTCTCATATATGCCAAAGTGAAATTTTATTAAAACAATGTAAATTAAAAATTATATTGGCATGAGCCTCATATACAAAAAGTGATATTTGACATTTCAATGATATTTGTCTTAATCTTTGACTCATTAACTGCACTTTAATTTGATTGATTTTCCACTATTATGATATTACTGTATTCTTAACTTGTATAAGGCATTTGGAACTCAACAAGAAACAATGCAACTCATAACTTTAATAGATGTTATTTAAGGTTATACAAGAAACTTGTATAAACTTAAATAACATCTACTTCTCATCAAACATTGTTGGAATGCTCAAAAGAAATTTGGTCTATGTCCCATACAACTTGGAGTTAATTTAACTAACTTACATTAACATATAAAGGTAATCTTGTAGCCTTCTTCCCAATAGCAACAAAATCTGCTAAATGACTCTCCTTAAAAAAGGTTCCTGCATATCAAATGAAGTTTTGGATATCAGATTTTAGATGACACTAATTTCAACTCATTCTAATGCCTTAACTCCAAAAATGTGTGGATTCTTTGTAATCCCAAAAATTTTAACCGATAAAAATAACAATTATGCTTTAAATAATAATATATAACAAAAAAATAATTGGATGATGACCCCAAGATCCTGCTATTACTTTAGAATGCAAGGAATATTAGTCCTGGTCCAAATACATCAGACCTCTAAACAACAACTTTACTATTAACCAAATAACAAGAACCAAGTAAGAATTCCATAACCAAAACACAATTTATTTACTATTTTCTTTTGTTTTTTCAAAATTCCCAAAATTAAACACCAAAAACAATAGAAAAGCAAGGTCTCCAAAAATTGGAAACTTACAAAAGCAAAAAACAAAACCAAGAACAATAAAAGAATCGAAAGTCACAAATCAAGTTTTAAAATATCTAGGTCTGGAAATTTCACATACACCAATCCCGACAAAGAAAAAAAACAAAAAATATTTTTAGATGAAAAGGTAGTTCACTAACCTTGATGTTCCAAAGTTTGGCAAGATAACAAGTTTTTAGATCCTTCTATGCTTCACAGCTCTCTGTCTCTCTGTCTAACTCAAAGGCTAACACCGGATGACATGCTAATTCGATGGCATTAAACCGCAACGATGCGACTAACCGGATGACACGACAATGTGCGGCGGAGGGCTGGGAATCTTGTGCGACGACACTGTGAGGTGGTGGAGCTCGTTCGTCGATGGAAAATTAGTGACTGCGAAGCCTTTCAAAAATGAGGTATATAAGTGACCAACTCTATCGTTAGGGTTGGCTCCTTTAATTATCAGTCTACTTTTTAATTTCCGAGGGCAACGTAATTCGTCGAAAAATCAATCGATAATACAAAGTTTCCGATGGAGCAGTTGTCTATGGGTATAATTCCGTCGGAATTTCCAATTTTTCGCATGGAATACCTTCGGTCGCTCTCTTCTGTAGGTATCACAAAAATTTTCGACAAAAACCCTTCCATGGGAAGTATTCTGTCAAAAATTGACATTCTTCTTGTAGTGTTAAACTTGCTTTTGTAAAAAAATAAAAAGATGAGGATTCAAATTTATAATATAGGAATAGATATTTAATAACGGTATAAGACTGTTGCGTTCACACATGGAAAAATGGTTTTTTTAACGGCATAACTCAATTTTAAAATAAGTATTTTTTAAAAAAATAATTATTTAATAAGAAAATAAAATTTACTTCTCAAAATAAATAGAAAACTATTTTTTAAAAACAGAAACAATGTAAACAAACACACTAGAATATAGAGTTGTTTATTTTATTAAAATAACTGTTTATTTAAGGATAAATGTTTTATTTTTGTATAACTAAAATTTACAATACAAAAGTATTTTTTATTATATTAATTATATTATTATAATTAAAATTCATAATAAATAAACATTTTAATCATATAAATTATATTTTAGATTTATGATAAACATTTATATTGTGATATATTGTTATTTTTAACTAATGATAATTTCTTCTAGAACAATATTGAAATTCAATTTTGAAATAAAGATAAAAATGATAGATTGAAACAAATAAGTAAAAAAAAAAAGGTCAATTATAAATGAAGAAAAAGAAGAGGGATTCCTGATTGGAGATTTTTTTTTGAGAAAAATGGGTGAGATCCCAACAAAGACTAAATCGCAATAAACACACGGTTGGTAGTTGAAAAAGAAATGTATATTTAGAAGTAATAAAAAATTTAATGCTAAATATATGAGATTAGGATAAGAATTGTGGCTCAGTCGATCAAAACAATTCAAAATCATATAATCTCGACTAATCACCATAACATGATATTAATTTTTTTATAAATCAAAAAGCTATAATTATATCTCACATAGTTTCCAATAAAGATTCAAACTCCAAAATAAAAAAATTACAATAATTCACGCATATAATTTTTAACTTAATCAAAACTACATAATGTCATTCCATTTTCGTTAAATTTACGTGTAGGTGACACTATTTCGGATAATAGGAATACTGACCTGGCTGAAAAATACTCAATGCAGCTTGAACCAAGTGGAAAAATTTTAATTTGGGTTGGAAATTATTAAACAACTATATATATGCCAGCCCACATATGGAACTGACCCTGCAGTGCCAACACAAGCCCACCACGACCTTCCTTAAATAACCGTCATCAAGTGTCATATCTCATTCTCCATTGATTCCAGTCAACATAAAGGGGCCTTTCAAAAAAACAAAAAAGTCAACAAAAAAAGGAAGTGACAAAAAAAGAAACCTATAATACGTGCAAGTGCTGAGAAAATGGAGATTATTATTGGGGTATTGTTTCTTAGTTTGTTGGATCTTAGATTTATATTTAACCTTTAAATCCACCAATCTAGCATGTAAATCAGACGGGTAGTTGGGGTGAGATCACTATCCGAACGAGGTTTGTTTCACTTTCTTTCTATCTGTTGTGGCGGCTCATATTTCGCTCCTCAAACTAACTATTCAGCTCTTTTCTCCAACCCTAGTTGTTCAAATCAAAAACTATAAATATATATCATCACTTATGTACCCTCATCAATTATTATTTTGTAGTAAAAATATTGTTTTTCTTAACTTGATATTCTTGAAGTTCTTCTTCTTGTTTTGTTTTAAAATAAAATTGTTTGATTTGATTTTTTTGGCAGAAGAATGGTTAGGAGTGTGGGTATCGTTTCTCCTTGTAGAACACAGGGTCCACAGTATCCACCTATGGTTAGACAAGGCTCATATTATAGCCTCCTCACACTTGATGATGAGGTTCAGAGCCATTATCAGTTGGGAATCACAGGGAAGCCTCTCCATAGTATGAATTTGGATGAGCTTCAGATAAATGTGATCTCAGCTGATCAGAGTGGACAACTTGTTCAAGACCCTTCATCTGATCATTATAATTCATTTATTCATGATAGTAATGGTAGTTTCAATAATGGCACATTGAGCAACAAAACCAACAATAATAGTATTAGTGAATCTTGGAGGAAGTTTGTTCTCGAAGAACAGGTGAACAGGTCTATGGACACCCCCTTAAAGCAACAACCTAGTTTGGGGGAAAACCTAGAAAATTTTCTAGCTCGTGCAGGTGTGATCAATGTAGGAGATCATCAAGATCACAATCTGATGGGAATGGATCCAATGGTGATTCCTTCACAGCAGGAACATTGGTTGCAAATGCAAATTCCTGCAGCTATTAACATACACCAACATCAGGAGCAACAGCATCATCATCAACAGATGAATTTTGGGGGGTGTCAAGATTTCAGTGTTCCTAAGTCATTATTTTATGAGAACCAAATAATGGAAATTGGTTACTCAGAAAATTCAGCGGGGATTTCATCAATATCACCTGCATATTCAGATTCAAAGAGTGCTGTGTTTGGAAAGAACAAGTATTCAGATGAGGTGCTGGAAAAGAATATTGAGAGGAGGCAGAAGAGAATGGCCAAGAACCGCGAATCTGCCGGAAGATCAAGGGCAAAGAAGCAGGTTAGTACTACAATGACTCATCAATCATCAATCATGCATGCGATTAGTGCAGGATATTTACACGTACAACAGAAATTTATATCATTCTTCTCCTTTATCTCATGTGGTTCAAGGAACATATTAATAAGTTAGAGAAAGAGAAGTGTCGCTTGCAGAAAATGAATAGCCAGCTCAAAAAGCTGAAGGTACGTACACTCAGCAATCCATTTCCAAAGGAAAAGTAATTTAATTTGTGTTGCGTTAATTAATCTTTATTAATTATTATGTATTGCATTCTATTTGTTTAGCAAATAGATTTGATTAGCGGAAGACAAAGCTTAACATGAGCACAACTAAAGTCATTACAAGTCATCAAAGAAATATGTCAAATGATTAAACCATACAATAAGCACACCAAATATAATCTTGGAACTGTTGTTATAACACTTACAAATACAAATATAACAATGTGTAACACTTACAAATATATTACTATTGTTATATATATATATATCCTATGGGAAATGGGAAGTAGGAGCATTGTTGTTATATTTGTATTTGTAAGTGTTACACATAGTTATGTTAATGAAAATGACATTTTTTCCCCTTCATTTTTTATTATAATCCAAAGTTGGATGCACAAAATAGAGTAAAAAGAAATAAAAACACATATTAGTCAGGTATATATGTTGTGTTGTGGACTATTTTAGCAAAAGAGCATGCCAAATAATAAATAAAAAAATAAGGATCTACAATAATGTAGGAGTATGTTTGTGAAAGATATGTGTTGTGGACTATTTTAGATTTTTCCTTTGTTTGGTATGGAAGATCCTATAGTAAACCCTAGTTGATTATCTCTTTTAGAAAGAAACAAGTCTTTCTTGAATGAATTTTTATAAAATATACGACTATGTATGTTTGTGTTACTGTTCCCAAGCCATGAACGTACTCCTGAAGAGGATATATATATATATATATATATATATATATATATATATATATATATATATATATATATATATATATATATCCTTACTTCTACATTAAAACTTCATGGGAATGATTATCAATTCATCATAACAACCCAAAAGCGCAAATCTCTTTCATCTTATTAATATCACGTTTTTTTTTTCCTCACTTTTCTTTTCTTTACATTATTTATGACATCTATCACTCTTTTTTTTCTTTCTCTCGATCTCTTTCCTTCACCTCTATACTAAATTAGGTGTGCATTCCTCTTTTTCTTTCTTGAACAGGCTTGAGATTACTTGCTTAACGAAGAGTATGTAATTAATATTTAGTTATTCATATTATTTTGTGACACAAAAGAGTTATGCATTAAAAATATATAAGATTCTTTTTCGATGAGAAATATCTTGCCCTGCATTATTAAAAATGCATCACTCCAATTTTTAAGTTATTACTACAGTTTAGTTTAAATATATTATAAGAATCAAATTTAAATATAATGACAGTGTAATTTTAAAAATAAAAGTTATATACAAACAATAATTTTATATTTTCATCCAATAAAAAAAATTGTTATATATGCTAGTGTATGATTCCTTATTGTATACTCAATATTTTTTATATTCATTCAATTATAATTTATATGTATGGTGAGATTATTAATTTTATTAGAGTTTAATGGTTAGTGTTTTACACTAAATCAATCCAAATGAAGATAAGAATGACTTTTAAGTAGTTTTTGTAAACGTTAATAAATTTATTATAGATGATTTTTGGATAATAGTATAATTGTTTTATACATTATTAGGACATAGACTATTTTATCATTTTTATAATAACTACTTAAAAAAATATATAGATATTTCTAATTAATTCACAATGTAAATTTTTGCACTAACAACGTAAAAATTAAATTCATTATAATAATATTTTAAAATAATAATTGGTTTTCAATTGTACGATCAGAAAATTCATCACTATGAACTAAAAATCATTTCAGTTTACGAAGGTGGATTGCTAAGGCGACAAAATATTTTCCTAATTATATAGCTTGCCATCACTATATTCAATTTTATTCCAATGTTTGATTATCTTTATCTAAAACATTTTAGGTAATTGTAATTTAATTAATGCTTTTTTGAAAAATATAATAGTGTCAATTATATAAACGAAGAAAATTAGCAATAAAGATAAATATGAATATAATATAATAAGATATTTGTTACTAGGAAAGCCTAAATTATTTTATTAGCAATTGGATGGTTTTATAAGAGTAGCTCGGTTATGACAATTACCTAAGATTTTTTTTTTTTCTCTTCAAGCTTTGTTTAATTTTAGAAATAGGGGAAATGAAAGGAGAATGAGCAAAAAATGCCTAACGAACCAGATAATAGCATTTGGCTTAATAAAGCTCAGTTTGTGCCCCAATTAAAGGTTAGTCATTAGCAGACTTAAAAACTAGAATAAAAACAACATATTTATAAAAAAAAATAAAAAGTGATGAACTGTTGCCCTATTTTCAGTTATATTATATAGATTGAGACTTTATTTATTTATTTTTTTTTGTACGGAAGAAACTCAATGTTCTTCATATTAATATTTCATCAGGAATTGGATGCAGAGTTATTTTCAGCTACAACTCTCACTCCAAGATACCAGCTACGGCGTACCAGCTCAGCCACATTTTAACGAATTTCTAATGCGATTTTAACTCTACAACGATACCATTGGTTTTCAAAATCGCATTAGAAATTCGTTATTGGTTCATCTCATTTTTGCTTTATTCACTAACTTTTTGCAAAACAATAATGAGCCTTTTATCTATGTTTTTGGGGGACTCCGATCCAGTAGTTCCGGCGGATTCAACTGCACACAGCAGAGAAGTTACAAGCTTATGGAGGACTATGAGAAAAGATTGAGAAATTTCCAATTTTGGTCGATGCTATTAGCATGTCATTAGAGTTTTTTTATGGCTTAAATAAATTCTGATCTCTGTAAATATCTTGAAGTTTTGTTTTACTTTATAGAATTTTTTAATAGAATTGAGTTTTTATTATTTTATGTTAATTAAATTATATTTTTTTTCTTAATAATTGTCTTCATTTTAAGTTTTAGTCTCTGTAAAAAAATGTTGAATTTTACTTCTTATGCAATTCTTTTAAATACACTATCACAAACTTTTCTATGATGTGAGCTTTTATCAACCGCGAGGATTAAAACTTAAGTTTTATAGTAAGAACTTAAACTTACAATATCCTCATACAAGGAATAAAACTTAGAATAATGATAACTATAAAGATCATATGAATAGTTTAACCAATACTTTAAAAGTAAATGACTTATGAGCTATGACTTTGATTCATGTTATTAAGTAATCTTAATTTTTAATATTGACTGACAACGATATACTTATTTTTAAAGAACCTAGAATATTCACATTGTATATATAGTTGCTTATTGTTATTGAGTTGCTTAAGAACCTTTTCAGTGAGTCCTATACTTCATTTTAAACTCAAGAAGTTTTATTATTTTGTCTCCGGTGATGAACATTCAATGAGTTGCTTAAATGGATTTGGATTTTTTTTATTATTATTTGAAATTGGTTAAGCAATAGCATATCATCCACTCTAATGGTAAATTTTGTTAAACAACCCCGTAAAAAACATTGGATATGACCTTAGTATTTTTAAGTGTATCCTAATTATTATTTGAATGTATTTTTAGTCTTTGTAACACTACTACAAAAGCAACGTATAACGACGGCCAATCGACGACGGTTGTCCGAAACCCGTCGTCGTATGCAGGGCGGTGGTATTTTTGTAAATACCATGAACTTTGTTTCCACTTAAAGCGCAATACGACGACGTTTTCGTCGAAACCCGTCGTCATTTGATAACCTTCGTAGACGATTATGGGCAACCGTCTTTGTATCCCAATTAAAAAAAATGCCAAACACCGTCGTTTTGGTGGACCTCCTTTGGCGCTTCTTAAAACTGAGGGATTGAAATTGCTCCTGCGCGCCCTAGCCTGACTGTGTGACCTTAATCTCCCAAAGTTCGTCGTGCCCTAACCCAGCATTCCATCGTGCCTCTTGTGTGTAACACTGCCGTTTTGTATCCTGACAAGGTACGTCATAGAGGTTTTGTTCTTGGTTTTGATTTACACCAGAAAGCTTTAATGCAAAATCGTTTTGTGCCTCTTGTGTTGTTTGCGCTGAGGTTTTGGTATGCCATTTTCTATATACATTCGTCAGTTTATTTCGTGTAGTGGAACTGGAACCTCATTTGGAACAATGCATGTTATTCCCATTCGCTTTCAAGTATCCTGTTTGGTTATTGAGGGTGCTTAGTTGTGTTTGTATATTGTTTTATCTAATTTTTCCCTTTATCTAAAAACTTTAAAGTTAACATCAATTATTTCTTCAGTAACATCCTTAAATCTTTGTTTTTTTGTCATGAAATATCAATAAAAGCTCAACATATATCTTTTAATAAATCTCACCCAAAACAGAACAGGAAGCCTAGGAAATAATTGGTGAAGTGTCCTTTTATGTGTTGTTTGTTATCCACATACCAATGGTCAATTTTGATATCATATTTGTTGCCTTTAACCCATTACATTGAGGACACACACTCAGATTAGGATCATTCTTCAATGTGGGGATATCAGTTCTTCTCTTTGTGGACCTTTACAGTACATAAATATTTGGATTGTAACAGATAATTTAGTGAAAATGAGTTAGGTGTAGGACACACAAAAAAATGGTACAGAATCTGAGCACTGCCAACTAGTAAAAGGAGTGGTGAAATTGGGCTTGGCAAAACAATGCAAAGTGAAGGAGGTACAAGAGCAGTTGGCACAAGTCAATGAAAAATCTAGGGACTAGAATCACTGCCTATTTAGGGGGACCATATGTGAGATGAACAAAAACTAGTAGTTCTTTGGAAACTTTCATTGCACCCTTTGTTTTACATGGTGGGACATGAAGTGGCACTCAGGCTGTGTACATAGCATGTCTCATCAACCAGACATCAGTCCTTAATTGTTTATGTCATTGCATTACGACCTTCCTTCAATTCTCATCGTATAAACGTATGGTTTTAGAAATTAAGTTATAGTTACCTTTCCTAACTTATGTTTAGATTAATAATAACCAAAAAAAGAAGAAAAAAATCAGTGCAGTTAGTACTCCACAAAGCAGGTCTATGCAACTAAGTATATAAATTGAGTTCTGCAACTGCAGTTATATATGGAGACACCAATCCCTACAACCACAAATCTCAATAGATTTCAGGCACAGCCATAATTATCCTTATAAAAAAATATAAGTAACACGTACTTGGACTTTCAATTGACAAAGATTAAATTGAAGTCTACTCACCAGCACGTACTGCACGTAAAAGCATTAAATAGTTTATATATTCCTTCTACATACTCTGTATATGTGGCTGTTCAAAGTGTAATGTATCATCCAGCTAGCATTTACTACTGAAAGCCAGAACAGGTAGAACTAGATACAATTGACATAATAAAGTTATAAGATAAATTTCATGGTTGAAGAATATGAAATGAAAGAGGAGATTGTGGATTTCAATTCCTTGCTCTCAAAACCAAACAACTAATTAGCATTGACCTTTAAAAAAAACTACACCTTCAAAGCAAGAAACTACCAGTAATCAAATATGTTTTATATAACCTCATTTCATGTTCACAAGATTTTTAGTTGGCTAGATTGTTCTGTAATTGAAGTAGGGAGCATTACTTATTAATATTATTTGAAGATAGGAAATTTGATAGAATATTGGCGTTGCATGGTTATTTATTTCTCAATTTGGACAAGTGTATTACATTCATACATTTAGTGTAATATATTTATTTTACTGGTCAAAATATTCACAAAATGAAGTAACAAAGATATCATTTTAAAGCCAATGTTGTAAATGCTTGACACGGTAGGGGAATAAATCATTTTGGAAGGAAAAAGTTGGCATTTGTTGTCCCCGTTTTCTCTGTCAAATGCTATTCACCTTTCTTCACTAATAATCTGCATTTTTGTTGTTGTTCTTCTTCCTGTCTCAGATCCTAAGGGCTTTCACCTACTGCTGCAACTGAGGTTGTCTTGCTTCTGGACTTATTATCATCTGCCCTTAGGCTTGCTCTTGTCAATTACTGTGGTAAACTTCATGACATTTTATTTGAATTTTTATATATTTGATTGATATCTGTTCTTGAATTTCAGTTTGTGATTGCTCTCTGTGTCTGCATGTACTGATTGAATTTATATATAGGCTTTGAGGTTTGTCATATGAGTGAATAGGAAAATACCCAAAACAAAAAAATAAGTAGAGCTTGATACCCCCTTGGATATGGTTTTGTGGTATGCTTAGGAACCATTTTCTTAGACCTTGATTTTATCTAGTACTGATAAGGTTGATTTGGATTTTTTCATTTTTTTTCCACAGAGGAGAATCCTCTTTTGAGACAGTGTCTCATTGCATTTGGAAGAAATGGAAGTAAAGTTCTTTGGGTGAAACCTCAGTGCATTGTATTAAATCAGCTTTACCCCAAGTCATTTCATGAGCCAAAACTTCTGTTCATACAGTTTTACTTTACAAATTATGCATTTGGGTTAGGACTAGGGACAAGTTTGCCACTTGGTAGACAATTGGTTTGAAAGATAAGAATTACTCAACCAAGTGTACAACTTCCTGCAGTTCTGTGTGACTGTAGCAAAAAAACACTAGGGTAAGTCAACCACTATTCCTTATTATTTTTATTTTTCCTTTTTACTCAATATAATGAATGTTCGAAAGCTAATCTATATTCGTGTTCTACTCTTCTTTTCTGTTGAATCTTTCCTGCAAATCTAAGAAAACTGACAATGGTATAACATTATTTCTGTCTGCATCCTATTCTATGTAACCCTTCCTTCAAGTTTCCAGAGAAATGACACTTTCTTTCGATGTGCACTTCTGCCACTTCAACCCAAAAAACTTCAGATTACTCTCTGTTCATATCAGACCTACCCATCTCACAGCCCCAATAGAAGACAAAGCTCACTAACTGCCTTTAAAACCCTCCCTCTCTTACACACAAATAGGACCTCGTTTCCCCTTATATATATTAATTGTGCTTCTCAGTTTTGTTTCCTTCTCAATCACATGCAAAATTGTCAAAACCATACACTTAATTCGATAATAGGAAGGAAATGCCACATCCCCTCCTTTCATATCATTAAACCTATCTTCATTCTTTAGCCTACAAGGGAATTTAAATGTTGGGTGTGCCCTAAGGTTTTCTATTCATATTTGTGTTTATGTGAAACCAACTGAATGCAACAGATCTGAGGTCGTGAGAATAATACCAAAGGTAAAGGGAATCCATGTTGGGATGTATCTTACTTTATGCGGCTGTGAAAAGCTCAATCAGTGTGGCTTTTAGGGTTAGTTTAGTTGTTTTTGTCTGCTGGAATGTCAGTGAGGTTCTGAATATGGGAAAAAGACCTACCTCACATTATTCCATGCACTTCTGATACTCATAGTTCCTTCACTTCACCCCCTTAAACCCCACACATATAATGCCCTAATCTCTCAGTGATTAATTAGTTTTTACACACAGTAGATGCTCTGTCTTTACCCTTCGAAAACTCTGAAATAGTGATTCCATGCCTATACCTATCAGAGATATGGGAATTTTAAATTCATGTATTCATGTAAGTTGTCCACATGCAGAATAATGAACAACAGTACAAAGCATTAGTTTTGGGTAATGTATTAGAAGACTTGCTTGTATTAGTTGTCATCATTGACAACGGAAATAGAGAGAACTCTTTAGTAAAGTAATTAATAAACCGGGTATATATATGAATCAATTAAGATAATTGTCTGGCCATAAAAAATCAAGATATAATTAGGTAACGTTGTGGTGGGTACTCTAACCTTTTTGGTGTCCTCTTTTGTGTTTTTGGTTTTTAAGAGAGTGAAAGAGGGACACCAGAATGTCAACTTTGACTCAGAAGTTCCCTTTTTTCTGCATTTTCTTTGTGAGGACAAGCAAACTACAAGCCATGAGTTTGAAAGTTACCGGTGTGGGACCTCTAATGTCTTAACTTCCACCCCTAGCACCACATCAGCACCACCTACTTGACATGAAGGGTTTAATTTTTGCACTTAGTTCTAATCAATTGCGAGTGTTTCCTCACTTGTCTGACTATTTTTACATTCCGTCCAACTGAGTTAGTTATACTAACTATTTTATTGCTAGGTAAACCCCCTGCAATATGCTTGACCCCACCTTCTACTCCTATCAAATTACAAGTTTGATTTTAACTGATTTTACTTGCATAGCAGGACCAAATTGAAGCAGCAATATCAATATCTAATGATTTATATATGGGCTGCTTGCAGAATAATGACTTGGGTCTAGGGGTGATGTTTTCGTATTGATGCTTCAATGGCAACAAAGATTTGCAATACCATAGCCTGAGGCAGAGACGTGTCTAGGAATCAAAATCTTAATATATTGTTGTACCTGTTAGTTTCTTCTCACGTGTCCCTCTCTGTCTTGCACCTTTTATTTCACCATATGCCATCTGTTATACAAAAATGACATAAACAATTCACTACTTCTGATATAGATGGAGATGAGACTGTGATGGAGTCATGTCTATAATTTATTAAAGAGTCCTCAATCTAATTACTTATATTTTAAGCTAATTAATAGTGAAAAGTACAGACAATGTTTGTTTACATCTTTAATTTACCATTTAAGTGTAATGGATTTTAGTAACAAGAGTTAATTCTCACATCTCTCAATGCCTAATCGTTGTCTTAATTCTATTAGATTAGATGACTAGTTATATAAAGTTTTGGTCTATAGTTCTAGTTAGTAGTTCTAATAGGATAAAAGCCGTTACCAGTTGAACTTTGCTTTTTTGGCCATAGTTGGAATTTGTTTGCAAATGACGAGTCTCTTTTCAGAAGAATTAATAGTTATTCCGTTGAAGATCAAATTTTTACTCATTGTGTGTGTGAAGCAACAAATTTGATTTATTTACTTGAACATTGTTAGATATATTTGATTGAATGGATTATTTTTGTACTGGTTTCAAAATGTACTATGGTATTCTAAGGTCTAGTAGTTGAACATTAATTACATGACTATATATGTGTGTGTGTGTGTGTGTTAAACATTGTTTTAAAGATATGTTGTGTCTTGTTTTTGGTCCAACTTATTCACTCCGTTTGTTTGTAAAGGCTTATATTGGAAGCAACAAAAACTCAATCTATCATATACTCCATATTTTCAGGTATGTCCAATGATTGTTAATTTAATGTCCCACTTTTTTCCTTTATTACAGCTTTTCCATTACTTATTTTTCTTAGCATGCATAACATTTTACAACCTTAGTTTCCCGTTTAAGGTTCAATACAATGATTAATACGGATAATTTGGATTAATCGTTGAATTGAATCTTGAATTGTCCATTTGGACAGTTCGGGAAGCAATGTATTTGTCACAATATTCATACATTTACATTACATACGGTTTTTAAAATTTAATGAAATTTTGGTGCACTGCATTTTGCGTTGTTCTTCGGGTCCATACTGATTACAGTTGAATACAACCTTCGCTTTCATGTCGTGTACTCGGAGACCAATGCGAAATCCTGCCGAAATTTTATTAAATTTAAGAAACCTTATGTAATGTAAATGTATGAATATTGTGACAAATACATTACTTCTTGAATGGGATAGGGCCACACCTCATAGGATAGATGACATACATTTGCATCCATATAAGTGTTTTATAGAAAAGGTTTGACAGCAGATGAAAAACATGGATCGTAGTTGGATGCAAGCACCACGCATTACGGATCAGTACAAATTTGGGGTTGAACAATTTCTTGAATTTACAACTCGAAATGCCCTATCTTTGTGGGGAAAATATTTTTGCCCTTGTGTCAAATGTGGGAATGGGAGACGCCAATCCATAGATGAAATTAGAACTCGTCTAATATGTGACGGTATCATTCCGAGTTACACTAACTGGATATGGCACGGTGAATTGCCAGCCAGTGAAACAACGACGCAACCTTCATCTATTTTGCCTTATAAAAAATCTAAACTATTTCGTCTAGAATATGGGATGTTGCAGGTACTTGACTTAAACTTTTCCTTTATTACAATTATCTGTGTACTTTTACATTCGCTTTTTTGGTTTTATTCTTTTTAGTTTTCTGGGTTTGTCTTTTATGAGTTAATTGATATATTGATGGATCACTATTATATTATGTGGCGTGTGTAGGTGATAAAAGGTCCCTGGATCACATTCCCATGGCTTGTGAACATTTTGTTGCGATTTTGATTATGCTCGATCTCACCAGTCATTGTACACTAAATAAGTAATTGAGAGATATTATTATCTGTGTGTCATGAATTCGGTGGTGGGTTCTTACATAATTTGTGTGGTTTTTTTTTGTCTACTTTGCTATGGTCGTGCAGTGTTGTTGGATGGCAGATTGAACAAAACTATAAGTTGTATTTCACTAAATCTACCCAAGGTAGTCAGTGTTGAAATAAGTGTCGTTAAGGTATTGGGAGCCCATAAACTTTGAGGTGAGAGGCACCGAAAAGCACATGTCTTGCAAACTCCAACTGTATTTTCACTTAGCCTCAGCTATTTTTCCTTGCCTCATTAGTCTTATGTTGCTTGTTACCATTTAAATGTAAACTGTTGATTAAAGGTAACATTGGCTGACTGAGCCAGAATATTTGAGATGATTTGACTCCTGCATATTTGGTTGACCTTGGAACAAAACTGTGTCTTTTTGTTCCCACTGACTGCCTGATTTATGAGAGGATTTGCAATGCTGTCATGATGATGCAGGTCCTAATGATCATACAATAGCACCTGTGAATCATTGAAGTGATTTATCTTATTAAGACTCTGTTCTCACACTGCAGAACATTGATGGAAGTCTTATGAGGATTTTTCAATTAATTTAAGTTTCGAAAGTCACATTGGATTTCTATACTACAAAGATGGGCCAAGTCCGGATGAATGCTGGAGTCAGAGGAATACCCTTTACCAACAGAGGTTTTTTTTTCCCACTGTCATGATTTAAGTCCTCAAACTGTCTTGCTTAAATATATATATTATGTCTACATATTTGTGTTCAGCTTATGGTATTCTATGAGACATAGGTCATTCTGTTTCATGATTAATGATCGATTTGGTTGTACTACAGGGACCACAACACAAGATGAAACTGGTTCCCATTGACCTTCAAAACAGGCCAGCTTGGTATAGATCATCTGTGTAACCTGAAAACAAGGTGTGTTCCATTTAGATAAATAGTGATATTGAGTTTCAATAGCATTCTAGTGTTTGGTATCATTGCAAGTTTTATAAGCAATTTTGGAAAAGCCTTTGTCACCCAATATACCATCTTATAAACTGAAGTTGAAGATCTCTCATACACTTTTATTTCTTTTGCTTAAATACCAACCCCCTCTCTAACTTGAACTGTCTCTGTTTTCATCCTTTTATATTTTATAGTGAATGACTACTAAACAGCTTAGATAGTAGTACAAACTAATTACTAGTTTTTACATTTCCAAGACCATTGATAATAAAATTTATAACTTTTAAAGTCCAATGTGAATCAAATATAAATTCCAAAAACACAAATCATGGGAATCAATTTTGAAATCATGATCAAGTTCACATACACTCATCATTGAATCAAGAATTTCTGGTATTTTGGCACCATACATGTGTGAGTCTAGGAGAGAACCTTCTCTTTATGGTCGAACTCTAAATTGCTGATGTATAGCAGTTACTACGAAAATGCATTTTTTCGCTTCAATACTTAGACCAGCACAGGCACAAAACTTTGTAGTGTTTTCATGTTGTTTGGTAGCAGCACACTTTCAAACTTTTTAATACAACTGTTTGATTTATACCTGTTAGATAACATAAATAGAAACCACACACATGACAACCCTCAACTCAAAACAAGCCATAAACAATTCTCAATTCCAGAATGACAAAGCAAACCCCACCTCTTAGATAATTAAATAAAACCGGCCACACACAAAGTTTCAAGGCAAATGATCTTTCATCTCACATTAAACAACACTAGATTGTTGTAACACCCCGTATGCATCCGGTTTGTTAACATTCCATTATATCCATTTACGCAGCAATTTTCAAAATAACCAATTTGATTTGGAAGCAAAACAAAATATGATGTCATTATAACATCAGTTGTACATTATACATGGTGAAGTATCAAAATATACATCCTCTGTGCACAAATGTACATATAATCCCCTCAGGGTACAAAACCACAAAACAATAGGCATAAATACAAAAGAATGGAGCCAACATGCTCTCATCAACTATGCCTAGTGTTTATATATAATCTATCCCTGCATGGGCCTCTTGTCCTGGGATCTCTCAGCTTCTCCCTGCGTCTCACCTGCAACCATAATCCCCACACACGGGGTGAGATAAAAATCTCAATAAACTCAGGGTCCTTGGAGGTCTTTCCTCCCCCTGGTTCACTTCTATGCATATAATATCAAAATTGGCATTACAACTATCCATCACAGTTCTCAAATCATAACAACACTTATACATATGTTTCAAGGGTTTATCAGTACCCTTTTTACAACATATATCATTATCATTTAGCCATCAGACTATTAAACACATCACATGTACATGGCACATCTGTATCTATATCATTTATCAATGCTTGAGGAAGCTACATCCACCTAAGTGGGCACATTTCACATCAGGACTTCCCTTTTAAGAATTTGCCTGAGGAAGCTACATCCATTTATATGGGCACATTTCTCATTAGGACTTCCCAATGTTTGCCTGAGGAAGCTACATCCATGTATATGGACACATTTCTCATCAGGACTTACACAAACATATACATACATTCTATTCTATTCTACTGGCCAGAGAAATCTCATCAATCAACACACATAGCCTCAATTCATGTATATCAAGTACATGATTCCAATCAGAATAGTAACACACAATTTCAATATACATGCATCAATTCATACAATAACCATCACTCTCTCTGGAGTATGGTGGAACACAATCAAGGGGAAACACTCCCAAGAACAAAGAGCTTACCTGCTCTCAGCACTGTACCAGCTTTCCTGGGTCCGTGGTCACCACCACCAGTGATGTCAGAATCACGCCCTACACAAGAGCATGTAAACATCAATAACGGTCCTCAACCGTTAGAATGACAAAACAATGCTAATCCTTTTCATTAAACCTCTCTGTTTCTTTCTTAAGGTTACCATAATTCATCACCTTACAGGCGACTCATAGATCCTTACTAGGATCTGTCTCAGTCTAATCAAGGCACTAGAGTCCCTCTAAGGCTCGATATAAGCTAGTTCAAAGCATATATCCGTTTAATCTTTCAATAAGCCAAGTAAAGTATCAATACTGGTCAAGTTTATCAGAACGGCCATTTCAACACATTTTCACCATTTATTTAGCCTCCTGAACATCTTTTGTAAAGATACCTAGGCTCAAACTCATCATTATATCAACATTCTTCCAACTCATACAAATGTCAGAGTCAAAACTAAACTTTATCAATACTCAAGATTCAAAGCTTAACATTCATCTAAACAGCCTCCTGAGCATATATCTCTAAAAAATCCAAGCCTAGTTTCGACCCTAACTCACTCATTTATCCAAAAGTTCATCAAACTCATCCAGAATCATTTCCACAATTCAATCGGTTAAAGATCGAGTTTCTAACCTCAAACTATCGAGGAATGCTGGAGGATCACTTCTCCAAGCTCTGACGTCCTTGAATCGCCTTCTTTCCCTTCCAAACTCAGTTTTCCCAAGTTCCCTAGAGAACGGGATCTCTCCGATTGATGGTTTTCTCAAGAAATTGAAGCTGGAATCTAGCTTATCAAGAGATTCTAATCACTTTCCTAGTTGGTTATCAAGTGTTTAAGTGAATAATGGAGAAGATATGAAGCTTTTCACTTCATTAATGGAGGAAAGGGCTCAGAGGAAGAAGAAGAAGCAGTTTTGAAGCCCAAAAACGCGAAAATGGCCTTTTATAGGCCCCCCAGCGAGAGTTCCACGCTACCAGTGTGGCCCCCACACTACCGGCATGGAAATCCAGTGGAAAATGGCTTTCTGGAGCACTTTCCACTCTACCGGCGTGGCTCCCACGCTACCGGCGTGGCATTCCAGTGGAAAATGACTTTCTGGAGCACTTCCCACGCTACTGGTGTGGCTCCCACGCTATTGGCGTGGCTCCCTTCAACTCTAATTCTGTCGCTAATTTCGTCACTAACGCTTTTTCTGACGGAATTATAGCAAATTTAAACTTTTCTTTCTTTTTCTCTTATTTATTAAACCTAGGTTATTATAATTGTCATGATCATCAATTAAGTACATGAATTTCAGTTTCAAGATACTTATAGTAGCACATAATTTGAATGTCAACTTGATCTCCCATGATACATAAAAATTGCCCATCAGAAGTAAGAAAGTAATGGCCGCTTTTATTTATAGCTAGTAATAACCTGCTACAATTCTTCATTGCTGCAAAGAAAAATATAATAGACAAAAGTTATGACACAAGCAAATACAACTTATACAACAAGATAAAGAAAAAATATTAAGCTGCTTAGTCACATTACCAAGAGTTAGTTCAGGGGAAGCACAACACGACTTCAAATAAAAACTTTCTTGTATATATATTGAAAATTTAAGACAAAAAATTGTTCAGTATATGTATTCTCAGCTTTCCAGCTAAGTAGAGGTAAAGTTTTACAATACTTGATTCTGGAGCGTTTCTATTATATTGAAAATATGCCCTAATGATTGACAATGGCCGTAGGAAATTAACTCAAAGCAAGCTCCCCAAAGCAATGTAACAATACTCTTATGTCTACTAGGGGATGATTGTGTTGGTATCTAAAGTTCCACTCAGACTGTGAAGCCTGAGATAGAGGAAGATATTGCCACCAGCGTTTAAAAGAATTTCGTTAAGAATTTGTCAAGAATTTGGTGGCGTTTGGCATGTAGAGGATTGTCGTTTTGTAAATTTCATTGTGATACCCCGTTTTGATTTGAAATATCAGCTATTTTTTAATTATGTCTTCATCTAAGAAAAAGTTCTTTATGCCAGCCTTGTCCGGATTTGGTTTGGATGTTTGCCATTTCACAAAGTTGCAATGGAGTGGCAGCTCGAGCATGTGGTCTTCTTAGTTTAGAACCTACAAAGGTAAAATGACTAAGTAGAAGCGGTTTGGATTTGTTTGTCATTTTTTGGTATGCCAGTGAATGTCTGTAAGCTGTTTGGAATTTGAATTTCTAAATGCTTGATTCTCAACAGATTGCAGAGATCCTTAAAGATCGTCCATCTTGCTACAGACATATGCTCCAACTACACTGGCTCCTGCTCAGGATTTCTGGACTTTGAGATATACCACAAGTTTGGAAAATGCCAGTGTTGTGGTGAGTATGTTTTGTCTTTTGATGCATTCTATACATTCATAATATTTATTTGCAAGACTGTCGTGTTGTGTTTCCTTTCTTCCTTGATGGGAGGTAATGTAATATATCTTATGTTGTGTTTCCTTTCTTCCTTGATGGGAGGTAATGTAATATATGAAATGTTACCAGTTTGGGGACATATATAATTGAGAGGGTTCAATGGATTAAACATTAACAATCATATTTATACTGCATAAATTAGCTTTAATACAAGCAAAGTCATAAAATTCCATTTAATGATGTGACGTGAATGAGGAAAACTGTTTTAATTTGAACAGATAGCCTTAGAACTTAAAATATGATGCGTTGTTTGGTCCTTTGTGATAAGAACTGGTCCTACATATATCCATTCTAGATACTGAGAATTGACTGCAACTATTTTCCCAATTTTTAATTCTGGTTTGAATCACAATTCAGGTTTTATGTTTCAGATACTGTCTGTTTTGGGCTTGGCACTGAAGGCAACTGAATCCCTTGGCCAATGTCTTAATTCATGGACTTGGCATGCTGCAGAGCAATACAAGTTATGAAGCCAAGAAGCTTGTTGCTACTGGTCCTTTTAGCTCTTATATATAATTTAAAACATCTTATTTCAATCTTAAGCATCAACTCTCATTAAGTAATTGTGTTGCTTGCCTTCCACTGTTATTACTCACATTGTAACTGTACGCAGCAGTGTAATAAATTTGTTTTAATGATGTATTTGACATAATTTGTTAATGGGTTTCTTATTTAATTTACAATGTGATGTTTTATTGTTAGTGTAAATTCACCTAGGTTCATCGAGTATAAAATCGTCTTCATATTTATGCATAAATAAAAAAAATCGTCTTTGATTACCCTTTTTAAACAAAAAAAAATTGTACAATACATTCAAAGACGGTTATTTGGTAACAACCGTCTTTGTATGTGTACATACAAAGACAATTTTTACTCAATAACCGTCTTTGTATCCCCTTAACTTTAAAAAAAAAAATTTATTCGAATAATACATTCAAAGACAGGTCTTGAGTAAAAATCGTCTTTGTATGTACACATACAAAGACGGTTGTTACTCAATAACCGTCTTTGTATCCCTTTCTTTAAAAAAAAAAATTAAATACAAACAAAGAACCGTCTTTGTATCCGCTTTTTTAAAAAAAAAAAAAATCAATAATACATTCAAAGACGGTTCTTGGGGAACAACCGTCTTTGTATGTATGTACACATACAAAGATGGTTTTTTCCAACAATCGTCTTTGTATCTCATTTTTAAAAAAAAAAAAATCAAATAGAAACAAAGACGATTTTTGAGAACCGTCGCCGAAAGTGTGACGTTACAACGACACGCGCAACAAAGACGGTTCCCCAACCGTCGTTGAATGCCCTTTAGAACCGTCGTGGATTGTGTCGTCTGTAGTAGTGTAAATACCTCAAACTAGAGATAATACAGAGTTTGGATCAACATCGTGGTCATTATATTTGCATTTTATTAGCTCAAACTATTTTATTGTTAGAGGATGTACCATTGTTCTTATACAAACTTAATATATTTTGGCCAAGTATTTGTTTACTTCTCTTACTAGCAATCAAGTATTGAACATTTGGAGACTTATGCACAATTGCTTGCCTACTAGATTGAATCTAGTAAGGAGAGGAATCTAACCTATCTTCTACTATTTTTTCTCTTTATTTATTAGAGGAGTCAGAGGACAAGTCCTGCGATAAAGTTGTGTTTTATGAATTATTAATCATGAGTTCGAATTTGGAAAGTCTCTTTGCATATATAAGAGAAAGACGCTTATAATATCCTCCTTACTTAAGTATAATATGGAGTCCCCACCAATAGGATAAGTAGTTTAGTTTATTAGAGGAGTCACCTGAACGTATTATCTTTATATGCTCGAAAAGGCAAACAGATTTGGAAACAATGCTAACAATGGCTAGGTGACATTACAGCTTTGGCATGTAATGTGGAGATACATTTTCTCCAACATAAGGGTGAGTCAGGGAATAGAAAAGGAGGGCAAGTGAGAATGATCTTGTGGCCAGCTAATTGTTTGGATAATAAGAGAACACTAGCTTCGCTTTAAACACTTACCAATTTGGCGGTGTGACTTCGGGTTTTCCTTTCTCAGATTGACTTGGAGCTTGCTTTTATTCGTGAATTGGGGAGTATACGTTAGGTTTCATTACTGTGCATACTATGTTCTGCTGTTGTAGGCATGCAGGAGACATCAATTAAATGCGTCATAAGTGTTCCACTTGACTATTGGCTACCTGATGTGCTCGGTAGAATTTTGTTTTGGGTATCAGTACTGGAATGTCTAGCTTTGTTTTTTTGGTAGAACCTTGTGGATAGGTGGGGAAATAATTATGTTGCGAATGGTGATTGGGCATGAATGTCACGTGTAGTATTTATGTGACTTGTGGGGGAGGGGTGGTACATTGTTTTGGATTCCCCTGGTTACACTATATTTATATTATGTTAATATTGTGTAACCTTGGAGTGGTGCTGGTATTTTCAGTATAGCTGAACAATACTTGTATATGGATTGGGTATCCTTTGTGCCTTATACATATCTATATATATTATTATTTTTGCTGATTAAAATAAATAATTCAACATTTGTGCTTTTATTTAGAAAGAATATTGATTTCGTTGACATCTCATGTCGCTCAAATGATTTTTGCCTATATGAACATTTTGGCCTTGTAAACTTTTTTGGTCCTGATGATCCACTTGGATTAGAGCTAAGTTCTAATTTCAACGTCATTTATATTATTTTCCGTCAAAGGTGACTATTTTTCTACTATTAATAAGAAATTTGGAAATGAATCATGTACCTTTTTTTAGTATAAGACCCACCATTTAGTCCTTTAATGGTAGGTGAATGTTTTACTTTTTTATCCCTTCTAGACAATTTTTAAATATAATTCGATTAATTAATAATAGATTTGATTAAATATGATTTAATCAATATTTTATTTATCAAATGTACTTTTATTTGATTAGATTTGATTTAATTAGCTGGTTAATTGATTAAATATAGAATATTTGATCAAATTCGATCGAGGCAAATATTCTATGAATTAGGTGAATTTGTGTTTTTTTTCTAGTGGTGCATACCTCAACACATAATATGTGTGAAGAGCATATTAATTAGTTTGATAAGTTATTTCTAAATCTTTAATTATCGGCTAGCACTGTAAACTCCCTCCAACTTTGCTAGCGTGGACTGATAAGGTGTTGTAAAATAACATCAAGTCCGGTGCTTTACGATTGTTTTTTTTTTTTTTTTCTCAACAAATATAAGATATGATAAAAGGGATACAAAGATACCCAAACCTATTTATAAGAAGAGTATGTATATATCTAAATGTTCCCCACCAAGTGCTTTGGTATTGTAAAGTAAGCTACAAAGGTAACCACTTAAAAATCCTTAGTGAGTCTTGTATAATGCATTAATGCATGATCCACGGATGAAAATTTTCTGTAAAGGGATATTATGAAAACTTTTTTTGAAAATAATATACCTCGAATCTCCAACAAATATATATACCAAAGATATATTTAATGAGTGGATTATTTTGCGTCAAATTAAGAAGAATAAGTATTTACTATATTTTATCATGAATGGTCGAAGATTAAAGCTAAGTCATATGAGCTTTTAGGAGATATACTTACTTCAGTTTGTGTAAAAGTAAGAATATTAATAATTAAACCTTATCATGAATGGTTTATGATTAAAACATAAGACGCATCTGAATTTTTAAAAAGTCACATTGTTTCTCCTCTTACTCTCGTATAAATATAGTCTTTTCCACTAGGCATGACTCCTATAAATTTTTCATGTATTCTTTAAAATTATTTATTTCTCAATTATTAATGATTTTAAGTAATTGAAAGGGCTTATAATAATATAATCTTTTATTATTGTTATTTTTATGGACAGATTAATGTTAATATTACATTTTAAATTTTTATTTTTATAATATCAACCTTTATGATTATAATATCTTTATACATTAATTATTTCATTAATTTATATTTCATAATATAAAAAAGTGTTTTGCATGTTTCAAACTTACTTCTCTATTTTTTTAGTGTATGAAAACTTGTACAATCTTCTAATATATGTCTTCGATTTCTACATATCAAAAAATTATACAATCTTAAATGTGGGTATTTTTATAAATTTTGCAATTCTTTTTCTATAATCTTCTATATAAGTTTTGCTATAATTTTTGAAAAATATGACTACTTAATTTCATTAAAAAATTCATAGAAAATCTATATTTGTTTTTCATATTTTCATACCAAATTTATTTCATATAATTAATGTTTCTTGTATTTTTTCCACAAAAAGTTATGGATACATTTTCTATTTTCTTAATTTAGTAACAGACAAGATATAAAAATTGCAACAAAAAAGATACTATCTTTATCCCTAAATATAATACTTTTAACTAATTTGTTTAAAAAATTACCCTTAAAATTATTGGAATTCATCATCTCTCTTCTCCCATCATTGTAAGAGAGAGAATGCCTCCACAAAAAAAGAAATGCATTTATTATAATATAATTGAAGGTAAATTGAAAAGAATCTTATAAAAAAAACAAAAAAAAAAACTCAAAAAAGAGTCTTATATTTAAAAATGAAAATAGTACGTGAGAAAATGTAACCTGTTATTTCTATTTTTTTTTTCTTTCATTTCTAGTTCTTCACATCTATGCTGAGTTGGCTCCTTCTAGATATATGAAGATTGAAATTTTAAACTCAGCCATCTAAGATTCACAAATCAGATTAAAAGTAGTTAGATAATTATTTCTTAAATAATTAACAAGATCATATAATGTGATCATCATCAGATATAAAATAATTTATATTTTTTAAATAATGTAATATCTAATATAATAGAGTTATGTTGAATTCAAATAGTTTATGCATAAAGTTATTAACAAATCACAAACAATTGTGTCAGGATAAAAAAAAAGTCAAACATAAAAAAACACTATCATTAGGAACTTTGGAAGAAATTGCAGCAAATTAATTTGCAAGTTATATTTCACATCTATTTTAAATAAGAATTGGAATGCTTGATGATTCAAACGAGTTCTATAATTATTGGTCGAAAATAACATTTCATTGGTCAATGATGGGGATGAAATATTTGCGAACTACACTTTATTAACCCAAACATGAAGTGGGTATGTTGAGGTCTATATATTATGGATTAGGTTTTCATCCCAACGGAACTCAAGTGACAAGCCTTTCTCTAAGTTCTTACTAGAATTGTCTTTTTAAGACATGAACAATGTTATTTGTTATCTTGAAAATCTTAAAGGGAGAAATGCTAAACCCTAAACAAATTTAGCACTAGTTAAGAGTCAAATCATGGATCACAAAATATAGTTGTTATTGATGATATTTTGGCACATTTAAAAATTCAATGAACCTTGCCTGTACATATTTACATAATTATTATTATGTCAATAATCTATATTTATAAACAAGAGGAGAACTGAAATATTTCCATTAATTTGCACATTAATCCTTAAGAATATTATGTGACCTTTACTCCCTTCTACATGACAAGGTAACATCATTCCCTTCAACCTAACAAGTACAGAAAAATTCCGATTAGCGAGAAAGATAAAAAGTTAAATGTGACAGACAAAATAATAACTACTCGAATAAGGAAAAATGATGAAATGGATGAATGCTAAAACAAATTGTCTCCAATTATGAATCTATTTCAAAATTATGATAACACTAACCTGATAAATGTCTTGAATTCAGAAATTTAATCATAATGACTTAGGTGCACGGGCACCTAAAACTCAGACCAATATCAATCTTTTATTAATTTGAATCCACCAGTTTTGAACCTTTCAAAGTTAAACTTAAATCAGTTCAATTGCATACTTACAATATATCAACTCTTTAATCCACATTAAGCAAATTAATATGGAGAAAATTACCCCAGAAAAGAAAAAACGGAATGGATGTGGTTCCATGAAGAATAAACTGTTAGTTCCATAACCATCCATTTTCTATAATCAAATTACCAATTGGAACCCAAGTGTGCAAATGTCATTGAATGTGTTTTTCTTCTTTAAACTAAGGAATAAATATTAGTGCTTAGCACACATTTGATTTAAGTTTATTTTAGAAAAAAGGCTTTCTGAGAGCTATTAAAAGAAATAGAATGAATGATTATTTCTCAAAAAGTGTTTAGCGAACATGCACTTATGTATAAAGGTGGGATTACTTCCTAAGCCCACATCAATGGGTGAATTTTTGTTAACTATTCTGAAAAGATTTTTTTGTTGAAAGGTCGCAGACCAAGATCACTTCCTTTTAGCATCTATGAACATGGCTCGAGTCCAGTGCTCAACATCCTCAATTTGCAATGGTGGGGGAGGAAAAGTGGGATGCTCAACAATATCCCACCCTTCAATTAAGCATTCATTTCTGCCTCATTTCTGCCGTCAGATAAATCAGTGGCATAAAGAAAACTAGCAGTAGAACTTGGTAGTTAATTTTCGATTCTCTGCAGAAGTATAGTATAAAATTCATTTGTTAATAACAAATATCTTAACTACATCCAATGAACAATGATAATAAAAATGAAAATGTGCATTATTGGACAATGATAATTTATTTTGCCCAGGTACACAGATCATCAATATTCCAGTAATAAAGTAGGTATTAGTTGTAAGTAATAATTTTGCTTACAAAAGCCCCATCCAAGGGATACTGGTACATAAAGTCCTACTTTACACAAACCTAATAGAAGTGAATTTAACCAAGGCATATTGTTCAGAGTTAAGTAGTTAAGACTGTTAGGTACAGATTAATTAGTCAGCCGGTGACTTAGGTAAATAAATAGAGGAATGTAGGGGATGGAGATTCATTCAGTCTGGTCTCATTTGAGAATTGAGTTCTTGCTTTTCATGAAGGGAATACCCTTGGAGGATAGATATCCCTCCTATTTTCTGTTCTTTCCATTCAATTTGACAAATTTTTCTTTTCTTTCCTATTTCTATTTTTGGTTCCTAACACTTACATTATTAGAGAATTTCCAAATCAGCACTCCTCCCCAAGGATGGCTTGAAAAAGCGAAAAACAAGAACGCTTGCAAAGATTAAAACATAATGGTGGCTGAAAATAACAGACAAATATTAACCAATGTAGCTAATGTAAGTCCAGGAAGAGAGCAAATTACAGCCTGCTTCATTCTGCTTTACATAAGCATTTTAATTCTAAAACAAGATAAAAAAAATAGTGTAACTAGAAAATAAAAATGCAGGTCTGTAAAATGGCCTTAAAAGTTAACTTGGAACGAACTTGTATTAAGTGAATATTGAAGGATTGTGGTTATGAATAAAAAAATGGAAGAAAAGATTTTACCCTGAATGTTTTTCAGGCAATTCCAAGAAATCCCCAACATAAGCACTTGTTTAAATTAGAAAGTGATCAATCAAAGATGCTAAAGCATAAAAAGATCAATTAACACTGCCAACATTTTCTTCCAAATTAGAAATGATGAGAGAACCTTTACCGTTGTGGGCACAGAATGCGCACTTTCCAGCAAATTAGTTGATGAAATAGCAGAATTCATATTCCAAACAAACTTGTTCAATTGTTGAACTTGCTGGCATGTCCTGAATCAGAGGAAAAAGGAGAGAGAAATTCAGGCACAATGCTATCTGCATTCTATACAAGTGGATGTTACAGCGAACTTTGAGTGAAAATTAATGCTATTGCAAACAGAAACCATTTTACTCAAAGGTGAGAAGCCTTAAAAAAAAAAAACTGAAGTATCTGGGAGCTCTAACACATGCTCCCATATAGACAATAGTAGTTCCTCAAGTTTCAAAGAGCCGAGTTACATGGTTTCTTCTGACAGCCAGTTTCAAAAGCAAAAGAAGCTAAATGTATGAGGGGGGTTAAGAGAAACAAATTAGATACCAACTACTAAGTATATTTAAAAAAAAATTTAACATAACCAAGGGCATCTCTTGAAACAACAGATAAAATTGTCCTTCATACTGGGGTGCAGAACTACAATTAAACCACTACATATATTTTTTTAGAATATGGATTGTAAAGGGATAAATAACACAAGTTACATAGTTACAAAAAAGGGCACTATAAGCACTAATGAAAAGATGAGAATAGATTGCATAGTTTTTAATCCAGTGAAAAGGAGGAGAGGGAAACTAACATTGAAGGAAGTTGTTAAGAGGGAACTCATGGTAAATAAATAATATCTTTGAAGATTTGATCTTTAACCAGGCCGAATGGCATCATGTGATCAAGTAATCAACCTCAGCAAGAGGGATAAGGCTTTTGTTGTTGTAACTAATTCATATATAAATGTTTCTTAAGACATCAGAATGATGTCAGAATAAGGTTAATTTGTAAAAATTTACTAACATTTTTACAATTTGTATAAAGTATCATGAAATAAATATAACAATACCTAGAGGGAGCCATTTTCAAGGAAACAGCAGATCGAACTTCCTTGGATGATGAGAGTGTTGCCAATAACTTTGCAAAAGCCTCAAATGTAGATGCCTCAGAAGGGACATCCAAACACAGGGAGTTGTAACAGTAAGCTGTGATGCAGGTTACGCTTTTCTTTAGAAGTGAAATTCCTTTTTGCAAATCTTTGTGTGATTGAACAGAATGTGAAGAAGCCAAAGAATAATTAAAGCTACTACTCCCAGATGAATCTAGGCGATGCCTCCTCTCAGATTCCATCGAAGCAACTCCAAAATTGCTTGAGCTTCTCTCAGACCATGAATTTTCTCCACCGGTAGAGCAATAATTTTGGCGAGGTATAAAAAGGGGATATTCATTGCTGAAAACAATAAAGTATATCAGGCTAAAGTCATTACTCCTGATTGTTAGATTAATATATGTTTTATGTGTTTTACATGTACCTTTGTGTTATTATTTTATATGTCTGTACTAGTACTACTCTTTTCTCTTTTCACTAGTTGTAACTATTTGATCAGGGGTTTGCAGTCTGCACCCTCTCATTTCATGTACTTGTTGACCTTTGGTCTTATTATATATGTATGGGAAGTTTCAGCTGACTGGTGAGACACTCAAGCTTTATTATCAAATCTGGTTCTGAACTTGGTATCAGAGAGGGTCAATCCCGCTCTGCTTTCTGTCCGTTGTCGCCCGTTGTCTCCGGCCAACATCACCGCCGCCTGCCACCGCCATTTTTTCCGGTGATCACCGGATCTGGTGTGCCTCACCAAGTGCGGCCCAGCCCAAGAAGGTTTCAAAGTCCCAAACGCTATAATGCACCCTCACGTGCGTCATTTCTCCGCGACTCCGTCAGGTGCGTGCTACTGACGCGCCGGCCTCTAGTCACCGGAACTCAGGCGTGACACCACAGTCAGGGTCGTCAGCCTCTTCAGGCCTAGTCTCAATCTTCAGATCATCATTTCGTTGCTATTTAGAAAGTGGGTCTGGTTTTCCATGCTTGTACAGTAGCTGTTGGCTGTGAAGTTGGGTTTCAAGAGCTCGGTTGTCTCTGTTTTCTTCCAATATGACTATCAAAGGAACCAAATCTAAGCCAAGATTTTCTACTAAGAATATCAAGAATATTTGAGGCTGAAATCCAGCAGCCAAGCTCAATTATGTTCTGTGCCAAGTGTTTCAACAACTTGTATTTCTCAATTATTGGATAGTCAAGGTCCACGGGTAATCGATTCAGGTGCTTCAGATCATATTTCTGGTAATGCTTCTTTGTTTAGTTCTTTGTCTTCCCCAAAGTTTCCTCATCTCATAACCTTGGCCAATGGTGTTAAGGTAGCTTCTAAAGGTGTTGGTCAAATTTCAGTGTCTCCTTCTCTAAACTTAGAAGCTGTTCTCTGTGTACCTAATTGTCCCTTTAATTTGATCTCTTTAAGTCCAAGTCTTTAAATTGTTCTATAACATTCTATGCTGATTCGTTTGTTATACAGGAACATGGTACGTGTCAAACAATTGGAGTAGGACATGAATCACGAGGACTCTACTACCTAGAAACCAATTCTTTTGTGTCCTGTTTAGCAGCCCCATCTCCCAAACTCATTCACAATCGTTTAGGCCATCCAAACTTGTCAAAATTGAAGAAAATGGTTCCTGGTCTTAGTAAACTACAAAGATTAGAATGTGTGTCATGTCAATTAGGCAAACATGTCATGTCTTCTTTTCCAAAGCAAACTGAACCATGATGCACTTCTCCCTTTCCTACCATTCATTCAGATATTTGGGGTCCAAGTTGTGTTAACATTTTTGGGTTCAGATATTTGTCACTTTATTGATGAACATTCTAGATGTACGTGGGTGTATTTAATGAAGGATAGATCTGAAATTCTGTCTATTTTTACATCCTTCTTCAATGAAATCAAGAACCAAGAACAATTTGGAAGTTATTAAAGTTCTTCGGAGTGATCATGCCAAAGAATATTTCTCTTCCACCCTCTCTTCTTTTTTATCCTCACGGGACATTTTGCATCAATCTACTTGTCCCCATACACCACAACAAAATGGAATAGCCAAAAAGGAAAAATGGACATTTGGTTGAGACTGTTGGCACCTTATTCCTCAATGCAAATCTTCCTGTTCATTATTGGGGTTATGCAGTTCTCACTGCTATCTTTCTCATAAATGGAATTCCCTATTTGACACTTGATAATAAGATTCCTCTTTCCATTACCTCTCCAAATGAACCCTTATATCATGTGTCTCCTCATGTTTTTGGTTGTACTTGTTTTGTCCATGATGTCTCTCCGAGGTTGGACAAGCTTTCTGCAAGGGCAATTAAATGTGTTTTCCTTGGTACTCCCGTCTTCAGAAAAGGTATCGATGTTATTCTCCTAACACTAAGAGGTTATGCATGTTTGTTGATGTTACCTTCTTTGAAGAAACCCCTTTCTTCTCATCTTCCATGCAAGATTCCAATCCTATACAACAGGTATCACCTATCCCATCCCTCAGTCCAGTAGTGTCTCCTACCTATGAGACTCCCAACCAAGAAGAAAATCAAAACCATTCTCCAGTTAAAAGTCCATCTGCTACTCAAAATCATTCTCCAACTGAAAGTCCATCTACTCTCATCACATCTTAACACAAGACACAAGGAAATGATGCATTACAAGACGAGTCACTTGATTCATGTTCTTCTCCATCAGCCACCCATATGATGGATCCTTATGATGTAAGTCTTGGTTGGCCTATTGCTCTTAGAAAAGGTATTCGATCTACTCGAAATCCTCATCCCATTTATTTGAGTTACCTTTGCTTGTCTTCATCATATGTCTCCTTTGTATCTTCTATGTCTTCTATTGCTATTCCTAAAAATGTCTGTGGAGCACTTGATCACCTTGGATGGCAACAAGCCACGATTGAAATGCAGGCTCTTGAAAACAGTATCACATGGGAGTAGGTTCCTCTTCTCCCTAGCAATAAGACAATTGAATGTTGATGGGTCTATGCTATTAAGTTTGTCCCCAATGTTGAGGTTGATCATCTTAAAGCAAGATTAGTGGCCAAAGGATACACTCAAATAAATGGTCTTGATTATAGTGACACATTTTCTCTGTGGCCAAAATTACCACACGATGTGTCACTTCTTTGCCATGGCTGCCATTTGCCATTGGCCTCTACGATTTAAAAATGCTTTTCTTTATGGAGATCTAGATGAGGAAATTTACATGGAGCAACCTCCTAGTTTAGTTGGCAAATTGCATAGATCTCTCTATAGGCTCAAACAATCTCCATGAACCTGGTTTGGAAAATTTAGTCACATTGTGAGGCTTTTGGGTTTAAACATAGTGAAGCGGATCATTCAATTTTTTATTGTCATGCATCTCTTGGGCAGTGAGTCTACCTTGTGATCTATGTGGATGACATAGTTATCACCAAGAATGATGTTGCTAAAATCTCCCAACTGAAAAAGCCCTTGTCTAGTCATTTTCAGACTAAAGACCTTGGGTCTCTTAAATACTTTCGTGGTATTGAGGTAGCTCAACAATAGGAAGGCATTGTGGTCTCACAAAGGAACTATGCTCTTAGTATTTTAGACGAAATAGGCATGACTAATTGTAGATCCATTGATAGTCCTATGGACCCAAATCAAAAGTTAATGGCAGACCAAGGTGAACCATACTCATATCCAGAAAGATATAGAAGACTGGTTGGAACGCTCATTTATCTCAAATTACAAGGCCTGACATCTCTTTTGCAGTTAGTGTGGTTAGTCAACTCATGCAGGATCCTCATGTTGATCACTGGAAAGCTGTGATTGCATTCTCAAGTATATTAAAAAAAGGCTCTAGGACAAGGATTGTTATATGAGGATAAAGGAAATATCCAAATCTCTAGGTATTATGATGCTGATTAGGCAGAAGGTGCACAGATGGAAATTGGGAATCCATTGGAGGCAACATTATCTCTTGGAATAGCAAGAAACAGAACACTGTTGCTCGGTCTAGTGAAGAAGCAGAATATAGAGCTATGGCCACAACCACTTGTGAACTACCGTGGATCAAACAATATCTTCAAGAATTAAGTTTTGTGAAGTTCAGCCAATGAAGTTGTATTGTGATAATCAGGGAGCTCTCCATATTGCCTCTAATCCAGTGTTTCATGAGAGGACTAAACATAAAGAGATTGACTGTCATTTTATGAGAGAGAAGTCGTTGTCCAAGGAGATTAGTACAGAGTTTGCAGATATTTTGACTAAATCCTTGAAGGGGCCTCGGAGTCAGTTTATATGCTCCAAGCTTGGAGCATACAATTTATATGCTCCAACTTGAGGGGGAGTGTTAGATTAATATATGTTTTATGTGTTTTACATTTACCTTGGTGTTATTATTTTATATGTCTGTACTAACCTTTTAACTTGCTGTAACTGTTTGATTGGGGGGGTTGCAGTCTGCACCCTCTCATCTCATGTACTTGTTGACCTTTGGTCTTATTATATATGCATTGGAAGTTTCAGCTGAGTGGTGAAACACTCAAGCTTTATTATCAAATCTGGTTCTGAACTCTGATAAACCATGCAAATATAATTTCAGCCAAAGTACCTCCTTGAGGAAGGACGTGCATCCCAATAAGAATCTCGTTGCCATATCCGAGAGCAAGAACCCTGAGGTGAAGTTAAAAAATATATTCATTAAATTGCAAATTTACAATATTATGCCCCATTTCAGAGAAAAAAAAGAAGACAAAAATGTATCATTAAGCTCATATAGATGGATTAGCCATGAAAAAGAAATATGATAAAATAAATGAGAATATAAATTGGAGAAGGAAAAGGATTAAAGTTAGATACTTTGAACATTAAATCATATTTTGCATACATCAAAACCCAGTGATATTATACATTAGGAAAAAGCTCAAACATAATCTTATGTACATTCAATGATTCAATAGAAGATATGAAAACATGCTAAACAATTTTTTTTTCCAACACTTTTTCTTTATCTAGACTCATGTCAACATTCAAAAGGTTAAAATCTTAAAAATCATACAAGCACCAAAAGCAACAGAAAACACTTGCACCAAATGAACAGCATACGAAACAAACTCATTAATTTCCATAAATGAATACTTTTATGTGGATTGCAGTAGCAGTGTAGCACCCTATAGGTTAAAAGAGAAATGCTAGCACACACTTTTGAGCACAATATTATTGGTTAAAATTTATTGTAAATATCAATTTTGTGACTCTTGCTTCATATTTAATGTGTTCCACTCATGATTTATCTAGTTTCCAATAAATTTTAAGCAACAGTAAAGAGTGTGTTGTGTGGCTAGCAGCCTAGAACTCCTCAAGTTAAAATTGTATCAACATTAAACATATAAATTTTATTGCTATATTAGTATTCGACAGCCATCAAATGAAGATTTTTTTTTTTTATCAGTAGCCATCAAATGAAGATGGACAAGATACCCATGCTAGAATGAATATTTTGAATACATCATAAGCCATAATTTTCAAGGAAACAGTAATCAATTGCTTGGACACTAACATGATGCTTACCGCAAAACCTGATTTATGAAGTGCTGGGGCAGCCAAGTTGTGAACAACAAGATTTAGGAGTTGCACCATGTATCTGCTTTGCAAAATACAAAACATGAAAATAACATTACTATATAACAATTAACAAGAATATTCAAATTTCTAATTTATGAAACAATAAGGATTTATTGCCACTGGATGAAGTAACTGAAATAGGATAAGAAGATATGTTGCAATTTTAAGAATTAAATGAAGCATTGCCTACTCAAAGCACTTGTAAGAATGCATTATGTATGCACATAAACCTTAGAGAAAAGAAAAAAAACAGCCTACCCCAAAGAAGTGGAAAGCTCTTCTGATGGAACAGAGTGGGGATCAAGTGCTCGGGGTAATTGTGCATAGCAAATTTGATCATATTGACCACTCCAATCATCCCTTCTCTCTCCCTCTATGACCACCTGACACAAGAAGGACATGAGCACCATAGGCATGTTTGAAAGGGGCATAATAATAGAGCAGTATAACACTATAGTTGTCTTCATTCTTACGATGTGATACATTGATAGAAAATGATTGTGAAACAATACATTACTTGAGTCCAAAAACTTACCAATAAAGAAAACAGTTGCCTTGCATCTCAAATGTTTCTCCTAAAGGGAACCTTATTCTTCTTAAATTTTAAGAGCATCAAACCAACCTTTTACATCTTTATTTTCCCTAGTCAAAACACTAATCTCAACAATGTCTTTTCCAGTGTGATAGAATTATTATACCTGTTTTCTTGAGAAAATACATATTAAAGAACCATAAAAAAAGAAATCTCAAGAAGTCAAACAATTTATAATGCATGCAACCATTTTTCTTGAGATATTTAAAAAAAAAAAAATTAGGTCTTATAATGTGCAAGGAAAAGGAATTTTGCAGGTAGTGATAATCAAGATTCTACCTAGGATCTAAAGGGGAGAAGGCACATAAATAATGTGATCATAACATGAATGATACGCCTATACAAAATTCTATTTTAGCACAAGCAGATGTGTGCACATAAAATAACATGTATGAAAAAAATAACCTTTAAATCACTACTAATATTTGATTAAAGTATCATAAACTGAAAATGCATAAAGTCAGTGAAGCCTTTTCCATCACCATCCATACACCCTACTTCCATTACCGCCACCGCCACCCCACTGCCAACACCATCACCCACCACTATCATGGGTATTATCCTCATTGTACAGAACTTTTCATGGGACTAGATAATAAAAGGACAGAATGGATCATGATTATTCTCATTCATCATCTGTTAGGTAACCCCCATTAGTAGTTAGGTGCCATAGATTAGGTAACTATATGTTAGTTATGTTAGTTGGTTGAAGAAATAAGGCATGTTGCCTATAAATAAGATGGGTGGAGAGGAGTAGTTGGGCAGTTAGCAAGTATTGTGACAAGGGAGGGTCCTAGATCTCTTGAATATCCAGGGAATTTGTGCATTCTTTTTGTTCATCAATAACAGAACATCCATGTTCTTCGTGTGCCTAATCTGAACCAGTTCCTTTCATTGTCATACCAAAATATGATAAAAGGAATGATGATTACATTTCATTCTCAATTCCTTTCCTTCAGAAGTCATTTCAATGAAATGAACCAAACTTGACCTTTAAACAAAAAGTTAAGTTAGGAATAATGCTCTCTTCAAGCCTTAGCCAGTGAAGAAATCGTGACAACTTAATAGCCACAGTGCCACACATATTCTGACATTCATCTTAACCTGATTAAATAGCCCCCAAAGAGTTCAGAAATTATTTATGCATTTTAAAATTTTGATAATTTTGTTGAGTGTTAAATAACTTATGCATTAGGCAATGTTTTTAGATGGATCAAAAACCATATAGAATTTGGTAAATACACTCTTCCAAAGTGACTACGCAGATTGCCCTAAAGTGATAAGATGGAATAGGTGTTTGAAGAACAAATAGTGAGCTGCCCAAGCAATTATGTATTACAAATTCACAATGCACATTATTACTGTAAAGAACTCAAGTCCCGCTACATTCTACCCCTAGAGGCAGTAATAAGCACAATATCCTGAGAATCTCAAAAGGAAATCTATCTTCATAAATCACATATTCCTTGAGATAAACCAACAAAACATTAATCATCAAAGGTTTATATTACCCGGCGTTGTGGGAACAACTTGCATATCTGTTTTATGACCACAGACTGTTTATGAAGACACTCAGAGGTAATCGCCACCTACAAAATAAAAATATAAGGATAAATTTGAGGTTCCTAGAAAAACAACAGATATGCCGTATATGATTTTAGAAAGAAAGTATCAAAGGAACATAAATCTTCAACCTTGACATGTGATTGAACATTAAGGAAATGCAGATCGGTTTTAAATACCAATTTATATATCATACTGTTTTATGTCAAAAGCCAATATTAAAATATAATACACAAAAACAATATACAAATATTGGAAGTAAAATAAACAAGCAATGCTCACATGCCCTAAGCTCTGGGTGCATATAAGATTAGGATAGAATTTCTCCAGTTGTTCCACTCGATTCTTTTCCAACTGCAAAGAGTAAAATAAATCATCCAGCATCTTCATAAACGTTCGAGCACATTATAACAAATCATCCATGATGACCATAGCAATAACATTAGCACAGTAATGTCAAAAACAGTAACTGAAATACCGTAGAAAGGGCAGATTCAAGCAACCCATATTTAAGTTTCAGATCGGCAGACATAGTCTGTATCTTAGCTCTTCCTGTAATGTTACTCATTATTTTAGGTTCAAAGACTGACATTAGCATCTATAGAAATTCATGTAGGTATATGAAGGTTTCTAACCTTGAGTAACTTGTTCTTTACTCTGATGAAGTTTCTCCTTCAACCTTGCAAGCTTTTCATGTTGAAGCACTCTCCAATTTGCTTGATCATCTCCCTTTCCCTAATCAACAAATTGCACAAAAGAATTACTTCAACTGAATACCATAGTCACAAGGTGCCTTGCAAAAATATAAGGTTGTAGCAACCAGCACTTAATGGGCAATTCCAAACTAAATAGAAGTCAACCAACAGGCAATAGGCATGTTATTTAACCCAGTTATGAGTTTAATAGGTTTGGTCTGTTGGGTGCATGAATAGGTATTAGTTTTGATCTAGGATGCAAGTGAACTCCTATATGGCTGCCATAGTAAAGATATAACATATTGGGTACACTTGGGAATTTCTTCCTTTCAGTGCCACCATTGAATTTTACGTCTCTTTTAATTGCTTGATGTTTATTTAAATTTTTTCATGTTACATTTTACATATACCCACCCTAAGCTTAAAAACTCTGTTGTCCATGCATTTAAAATATAATTGAAGAGGATTATATTAATTTTCAAGACTACTAACTTAGGATCACATTTCATTTTTTTTGTATCAACCTACTTAGGATGACGTGATTTTGAGTATTACAAGGCAAGCCATAATTCAAACCTTGCGGACAAGAAGTTCGCTCAATTTTGAGTACAACGAATCTCGACGGTCTTTCAGTAACTTTAATGAAGTATTATTCTCATTCAACCTGCCAAGACAAAAACATCATCAACAGCAAAATAAATAAACAAATCACTCAATCAAATATATAAAAAAATGCATTATCCAAAAAAAAAAATTGCGCTGAATTTTTAAAAAAAATATACAAATTATAAAGGTAGCATGTTGAGCTTGATTAACAAAGTTCCAAAACCTAAAGCATAAATTAATCAAGTAATTCAATAATTAACTAATTCATCAAAGCATAAATATACCTGCAGTTGACACAGATGGAACAAACGGAAGCTTGATTCGAATTCTCGCATATGGCACAATTACTAGTTTTTCTCGCCATCTCCAGCTTCTCAATAAGGAACAACGCGTCGTGCCGTGTAGATAAAGCTTTCGGTTTTGCGTGTTAGCGAAACAAAACTATGGAGGAACTGCGATTTTGCATTGAATAGGGTAAAAAATTATCGGTTTCGGAAACGCATTGGCGATTAAGAAATTTGATGAATGAGAAGAAACGAAGGGAAAGTGGAACTTCGAAAACCCTAACGCCACCGATGAAGAAGATGATCGCGGAAGCAATGGCCACGCACTCACTCGCATCTCCGTTTTCCATTGTAAATAATCTTAAAGGCAAAAGAATCCAAATGATATATTTTTAATAAAAAATTACGAATTTGGTATAGTTTTGAAACATATTACTAATCCGGTGTGTGTTTGGGTCACGTCCAAAATTAGGCAGAAGCAGTCACGCCCAAATGAAGGTGGAACCGGTCACGCCCAAATATAGGCGTGTTCCACCATATGGCGACAAGTGGCATGCATAAATGGAGTGAAAACTTCGAATAGTCATAACTTTTGACTGGAATGTCCAATTGAGGCATATAATATGTCAAAACGATCATAATTCAGAGGAGAAGCCCTTGGCAAGTCCCCAAGAGAGTTGTCCAAAATTTTTCCCAAAAGAGGCCTCTAAGTGCCTCAAAATTGCGATTTAATCTTCGAACCTCCAAAAAATTTCTTGTTTTCTAATTTTTTATTCAATCAATTAGTGAATTGCATGCTATTTTTTATTTTTTTAGTTACTTCTCTTAATTTCGAGCATTTTGACATAAAATATGCCTCCATCGGATATTTCTATCAAAATTTATGACTGTGCAAAGTTATATGCATCATCAAATTTAAATCCTAACAATTGTTAAATGCACCCCAGTTTTTCATAAGTTCATTCATAAAATTGAAAATAACTAATTACATTTTTTATTAAGTATAGTTCAATCTTTTCTTTTAAATCTTAAAATTTAAATGATAATAGATTTAAAATATTAATTAAAATATTAAATGTAATTCAAAGTAATTATAATATAAATTACTAAACTACTTATTTTAATATTTGGGTTATATCCGATGGAGGCGTATTTTATGTCAAAACGTTCGAAATTAAGAGAAGTAACTAAAAAAATACAAATAGCATGTAATTCACTAATTGAATAAATAAAAAATTAGAAAACAAGAAATTTTTTGGAGGCTCGAAGATTAAATTGCAATTTTGAGGCACTTAGAGGCCTCTATTGGGAAAAAAAATTTGAAATTAGAAGATTAGTTATATAAAAAATCCAAAAAATATTAAACAAAATCATATAAAATTAAAAAAATATTAAAAAAATAAAAAAGATCATATTTATGGTGAAGATCGGTCTAAAAATACTTTAAAATTAGATTAAAATAATAATTAATAATATTAAATGATATTTTACGTCAAAAATTAAATCACGCCAATTTTAGTCTCTATATCAGTCGCTAACCGTTTTTGCGACGGAATTTTTTGTCGCAAACATAAAAAATACAATATTCTGTCGCAAAACCCGTTAGCGACCGAATTAGAGACGGATTTAGTCATGCCAAATTTTGGGCATGACCCAGACACCAGATTGGTAATATATTTCAAAACTATACCAAATTCGTAATTTTTTATTAAAAATATATCATTTGGGTTCTTTTGCCTAATCTTATAAGATTCATAAGATAAGATTATAATCTCGATTTTTTTTAATTAAATTAAATAACTCTCAATGAGCAAAAGATTCCTGGTTTTTTTTTATTTTAAATTTTAAAAGTTAAAAAAGAGATTTAATTTTGAAAATAGTTTTTAATTTTTTTTATCAAATAAGTTTCCATTATTGTGTGTCTGTCAAATTTCTTTTTAAGCTAAAAGGAAAATTCTATAGAATAATTCTAAAACTTGATATGGAGTTTAATGTTGATCAACACATAAGCAACATGAGCATAAATTAGGGATACTAGAAATGAGGATGTTAAGGTGGAGGTGTTATTATACGAAGATAAATAAGATAAAAAAATAAAGATATTCGACGAAAAGTATAAGTAATACCGGTGAGCGAAAAGATGAGGGAACATAAATTGAGGTGATTTGGGCATGTAATGAGAAGACCCATAGATACTCCTATAACTACAAAAGTTTGTTACCAATAATTCGACACAAAGAGAGGTAGAGGTAGACCGAAACTTACCTAGAAAAGGTAATTAAGCAAGACTAAATGAAGTACGATATAGATTGACGGACAATGTGTCTTAGGAAGGAATGAAGAAAAGTTATAAGCTTTGTGAAATGTTAAACTCGTTGTTATCTCTATGTTCTAGATGACTCCTTTTAATGTCATAGTAACCAAACCTCTTAAGAATTTCTCAACATAATGTCTTTTGGATAGTAAGATATTATCACCCTTCCTTACAATTCTAACTCTTGGGATAACACTTGCTTCTACCATGTCTTTCATGTCTAACTTAGAACCAAGAAAGCTTTAGTCCTAACTCCTAAGGACTGTATCATCAACATATCATCCACATACAAATAGATAATCACACAATCACTATTTTTTTTATCTTGTGTAAACACATTTATCAATTTCACTATATGAAAAATCATCATCAAGCAAAGCACGATTGAATTAGCATGCCATTGTTTAGGTGTCTGTTTAAGTCCATATAGGGATTTTAAGAGTTTGCACACTTTGTCCTTTTGACTAGGTATAACACACCCTTCAGGTTAAGTCATATAGATTTCTTCCTCTATATTACCATTCAAAAAAGCAATCTTTACATCCATCTGGTGAGTCACCAACTTATGTATAGAAGTTATAACTATCAAAACTCAAATAGAGGAAATCCTAGTCATAAGGGCAAAGGTGTCAAAGTAATCCACATTTTGTTTCTATGTTTCTAAGTAAACCTATAAGCTACTAATCTAGCTTTATACTTATCGATAGACCCATCAAGGTTGTACTTCTTAAAGATCCAATTACACCCTATTGGTTTTGCTTCTTGGGGTAGGTTTACTAAGGTCTATGTATTATTCTTCTTAATAGAGTCAATTTCAATCTTAATCACTTGTTCCCAAGAGAGTGCATTGGAAGAACTAATGGCTTATGTCAAACTTATGGGGTCATCGTCAATAAGGTAGGATTAGAAATCATCTCCAAAGGATGTTTCTTTCCTTTGTATTTTACTTCTTCTTAGGTCCTTAGCCATGAACTCACTATGGTTTTCTAAGGATTGTTTTGGGATGATCCTTAAATTATCATTGTTGGTTCCTATAGGTTGCCTAGATTTCAAAGGAAACATATCTTTAGAGAATTCAACATTCTTAGCCTCTAATATTGTGTTGACATCAAGCACATCACTTTTTAATACTAGGAACCTATAGGCAACACTATGTTGTGCATAATCGATAAACAAGCAATCAGAAGTCTTAGAGCTTATTTTCCTTTTCTTAGGGTTGGTTAGCATAGCTTTGGCTAGGCACTCCCACACTTTTAGATATTTTAGGTTGGGTAGATTACCTTTCCACAACTCAAAGGTGTTTTGTCAATTTTCTTGTGGGGATCCTATTTTGTAAGAAAATGGCGGTTAACATGGCTTCTCCCTAAAGGTTGCTAGGTGCACGGGGAACTAACTAACATGACATCCATCATTTCCTTGAGGGTTCTATTTTTCCTCTCAGCTATTCCATTTGACTCAAGTGACTAAGGTGGGGTTACTTCATGTATGATACCTTCCGTCTCACAAAAGTAATTGAACAAAGTGTACTCACCACCCCTATTAGATCTAACCTTTTTTATCTTCTTGTTTAGTTGATTTTATACTTCAGCTTTGTATATAAGAAACATATCAAATGCTTCATTTTTATTTCTAATTAGATATACCTTAGTGTATCTAGAGAAGTCATCTATAAAGGTTACAAATTAACTTTTGCCTCCTTTAGTCATGCATTATTTTAAGTCCACTAAGTTCGTATGAATTAAGCCTAAGGGTTTAGATTCATGTTGCACAGGGTAACACATCTTTTTAGTTATTTTATATTCAACACATATTTCACACTTCCTAATTGTTTATAATGCAATTTAATTATTCCTAGGTTTTGTATTTTAAAACCATATGTGGAATTTAAATGTCCTATTCTAGTACGCCATAAATCATAAGAATAAATCAAGTAAGTAAAAGATGAAGTAGACTCTTTAGCAATCTCAGAAATGTTGAGTACAAAGAGTCCTTGGTCACAATACCCCTTACACATAAAGACATTAATCTTTGTCATTACAATTATATCAAATTTGAATAACACCTTAATTTCAACCTTTCCCAATAGTGCTACATAAACAAGATTAACTCTAAAAGAGGGTACATGTAGCACATTGGTCAGAGCTAGAGTCTTCGTAAATGTGAGCTTCAAAAGAACTTTCCTTTTTTCCCGGAACTGGAGTAGTGCTGGAATCACCAAGGTAAACATGTTCTTCTTCATCCCCCATAAGAGTGTAGGAGGTAAAATCATTTCTGTCACCAAAGATATGCCTAGTAGCCCCAAAGTCTACCACCCATTTTCCCACATTAGTCATAATGTTTGCATGAGAAATGACCGCAATAATAATATCATCGCCTTCACCTTCAGCCAATTAGCTTTAAGCTTATGAGGGTTTTCGTTTCTCACAGCTCATTGCCTACATTGAGGCGCATGATGACCTGGCCTTCCACAAACAAACAAAAACCTTTTATTCTTGAAGGTTGGATTAGCAGCATGTGGGTAGTTGTTATTGTTATTTTTGTTAATGTGATTAGAATGTCTTTGATTGTACCTCTTTTGGTTTTGTTTTAGTTTGTGTTGCACCATGATGGCCCTTGATGCTAAAGCTCATTCCCTTGCAACAATGATCTCCTTGTGGTTGGTATCTTCAATGATGATGTGAGTGAGGAGGTCTAATAATGACATTTGGTTGTGCTTTAGTTGTTGCTTGTAGTCCGTCCATGATTTTGGCAGTTTTTTTTATCAACAGTTTAGTGACAAATTCGTTGGGAAGGTTGACGTTTTCTGCCTTCAAGTCCTCTAGTTGCTTGTGATATTCATTAATTTAAACTTGAATGTCCTTGTCATCAGTCATCTCCCACCAGTATTAGTTGCCTAAAATGAACCTCTTCCTCCTAATACCCTCAGTAGTATATTTAATGATCATTGAATCTCGAATGGCATCGACTTCTTTATGGCAGCAATATGTTAAACAACTCATTAGAAAGAGTAGCAATAATGGTGTGGCAACATACCTTGTTTGTGAAAGTCCACTTCTCAATGAGTCTGATGTTAGCAGGAGGATGCAGTATGGGCTCCACAAGCGCAAAAACAACTCCGCTCATGTCCAAAATGTTGTAGACATGTTCCTGCCATTAAATCATTAAGATTGTTGTTCATGGTGGCTAAGTGATGCAGAACGACGAAGCAAGAGCTAAACCCGATATGTGTATTAGACACATTGTCCATAAGAATTTATCCACATAATGTGCAAATCCCCCATGATATAACAAACCCTTTTTGTATGAACAGGGAATAGAAACTGGTAAGGAAAACAAAAGAGAAAGAACCTAGAGAGAGAAAAGAAGATAAAGATGTTCTTTATTTTCTGGTGTGTCTGAAGACGGTATTTATAGGGCAAGGGAAGCATGAAGAAATGGTAAGAAAATAAAGGGGGATATATGGTAATTAAAACATTTAGATAAAAATGGTATAAAAATAATAAAATGAAAATTTGATTACCATAATTATAATATCATCATATGAAAATCTATCACATTAAAACTTGACATTTTCGGATAAGCATTTCAAATTCAAATATTTTCTGGAAAAACTTTCGTAAAAGATTCCAACAGTCCATTTTTTCACACAAAGGGGGGAATTAGATGATTTGCACTACATCGAGCCTATTTGTATAACGACCCGGATTACAAGTTGCTTAGTGGATGTTTGTTGTGTGCATTATTATTGATTAATTATATGTTTTAGCGTATGTTTAATTTCTATCCTGAATGCTATGTTTTGGGTTGCGTGCATAAAGGGTGATGGGACGTAAGTCAACACTGCTGTGCTGTGGTTGCTGGCTGTGCACGTTATGTGGACATGCTGTGTCAGCCATGGTTATAAGCAGCAAAATGACACAGTAGGAGCTTACTTTTCCTTTCTCCAACCTTAGCGTTTTCTCTCCTTTCTCCCAAGCTCACTCTCACCCAGAACTCTCTCCCTCTCTCTCGACCTTTCTGTGTTGCCTTTAACCCACAAGAGTCACCGTCGCTGTTACGAGAACCCGACATTGAGGAGGAACTCGTGGTCGAAACAGGAGCTCAGTACAGTACAACGTGTAGCTGCAAGACAAACCTCTGGTTAGGTAAGGGGAGTTTACCATGTTTAATAATGGTTTCAAGTAGCATGGTTGAGGACCAGAGGGTCCGACCTGGACAATGGTTGCATGTCCCATGTGTGTGTTATTTTCCAGTAATCTATGTTTGTCTTATTGAATGGAATGGGTTACACCCTCTGTTTGTGGATTTGGTTTTTTGTGTTGATGTTAAGGTTATTCTGGTGTGGGGTTCTGGTAAGGGGGAGTTGACGTTGTAAGAATCTCCCTGAGTATGTGTAAAGAGTTGTATGTGTATGTGTTGGTGATGTCGGTTGCTGAGATGGGTTGGCCGAGTTGTATGTGTATGTGTTGGTGATCTCGGCTGCCGAGATGGGTTGGCCGAGCTGTATGTGTATATGCTTGTGAAGTCGGCTGCCGGGACAGGTTAGCCAAGTTGTATATATATATATGTGTGTGTGGTATTTGTGGATGACGTAAGTGAATTACGTTGAAGACAGCCTATGTGATGGCTTAAGATGTTTTGTACCTTGATAGAGTCATAGTGAGAGGCTAAGTATAAACACGTGAGATGCCGGGACCAAGTGGTGGACCTTGTAAGGATCACGGTCAGTGCATCAGTGAGCCCGTGTTGGGGCGGCCCTCGTTTGGGGCAGTGTGTATGTAACATGGGAGGGTATGGAGATCCTAGCCAGGGAGAGAAGTTCCTGTGCCAGGCCATACGTTGATGGCGCCCATGAGAGACGTACTTCATTTGCATGACGGAAATAAGATGATTAACTGTAATAGTACAAGAAGTATTGGGGGGCCACGTCTGTAGGGAGATTCTTATGACACCCGTTTGGCTGATCACCATGGGGGTGAGTCCTGTGCACGACAGCGTGACCCCGACGGCAACTACAGCTATCATTTGGACCATGAATTTGGCCTATTTTTGGGATGATACCACATTGCATGCTGAGAGCTGAGTCAGGGGCATGCATCATGTTAGGCATCATAAATTGACTGGTGGATTGTTCCTTGATGTGTGTTCATACTGGTTGATATATTTGGATATTGTGATGATACTGTGATGCTTGGACTGTTTTTCCTTGACCAATGTTACCTTTTGCTTGTTATCTTATATGGTGAACTCACCCTTACTTTGTTGTGCCATGTGATCTGGTACCTGTGATGATCGCGAACCCGGTTTGTGTGAACAAATGGACACAAGTAGGTGATCCGGGAAGATGACAATTGTTTAGTTGGAGCCACCGAGTTACCGGGATGTCGATGTGATGGATCCCGGCCAGGGGTTGTGTTTTGCTAACCACACCCCTGATTTTGATAGTTACACTCATGTTTTGCTAGTTGCACCCCTGATATTTAATTTCTTACTTCATTTGTAAAACTCTTGCACGTCTAAAGTATGGATGAATGTACTTACAATTAAAAATACGTTTAATGTAAATAGATATATGTATGCTATTGCAATGTTTTCATATGTGTCTTGGTTATGTTCATAATAATCATGTGATTGCGAAAAATTTACCACAGTGTTCATTAAGTAAGAAATGGGGGTGTTCTTTTTATTAAAAGTTACGTTAATGTATGTGATTACGAGTAGAGATACAGTAGCGATGTGGCGGGTTGTTACAATTTGGCCCAATCTCATGCACGTGAGACCCTTGCCTCTTACTAGCTAGTTTAACTCATCTTATCCCATGTGTATGTGTATTTAGAAAAGGCTAAACTATTCAATGTGGGACTTGGAACTTTTGAAATACTTCACAAAACACAACATTTCCTTCACTTATATGATGCTAAACTTTCCCATTTCTACCCAATGTGGGATTTCACTTCATACTTTTATTCAAACAATCTCCCCCTCAAGTGTGAGTCTCTTCCATGTGTTAGTCTTTCTCTCGACCGGAAGCCATTTTCAATCGACGAGTATTCAGTGGTGGCCCTTAGAGCTTAATTGTGGCTACCCCTCACTGGTCTAGCCATAGTTGTCAATATACTCTAGTACTTTGCACTGTCTCACTCTTCATTGTTTTACGGGACATGTTGTCTAACCTCCATATATGGACTTACCCGCTAAGAAGACTTTCGATACAAAAGATCTCTATGTTCATAGGTCCACCGCCAACTCCATTATACTTGTCTAAGTCGGTCACTTGGTTGAACCAAGAGTTCTAATACCAATTGTTGTACATCTGAGTAGGGGTAAACACCAAGGAGATTAACACCAATGAGTCATAAGTGAACTTGACACTATACTTTAACCCAAAACCTTAAAACGCTGGGTTTAGGGGTATTTCCTTCACTTATATGGTGTTAAACTTTAGAATTCCAGTTGTTATTGTTAACCATTGACATTAAAAGTCTTCCTGGTGGGTAAATTCATACATGGAGGTCAGGCAGCTTGTCCTGTGTGTTGGATACAGGGGGAGTTGGAAAGAAGATCAAGACAAGGATGAAACTAATTGCTTAATAGATTTTAGGTTTTTACATGTCATTCAATTGAAGGCATTTGTAATCGATTACAGGTAAATGGTAATCGATTACATAGTACAAAAGCTCAAAACATGTATGACTGCTTTAATCGATTACCATCAAATCGTAATCGATTACATCAGTTTATGTCTGAAACTAGTGTGACTACTTTAATCGATTACACAAAGGTTTAATCTATTACATTGTTCATAAATCTTTTCCAGATTGTGCCAAGAACACTTTAATCAATTATTTTGGATATTAATCGATTACATTAGTTAAAATAGTTGATTATATTGACGATTTTATCGATTACATGCAGTTAAATCTGTTTTCTATAAAAGGCTATTGGGTCTGTGCTTTCATATACATCTTGACAGAACTTAAGAAACTTGAGAACTTGACTTTTACGAATCTTCAATCACTCCCAAAGCTTTCAAAGTCTGAGAAAAAGATTTTCTGAGTTTCATACATTGATCATGTTACTTTGAACAAGTTTCAACAAGAGTTTTTTAAGAGTGATGTTTTCAACAATAGCATTCATTCAACCTGAGTTTCTCTGGTAAAATTCATTCACTCATCTTCTGAGGATCGTAAGGTTGTATCTCTCTTGAACTCTTACTGTGAATTGATTGGTTACTTTTAATTCTTGTAATTTTTAAGATCAAATAGTTTCGTTAGAGCTTTTTCTGGAGTAGTGTTCTCTGGAGAAAAGAACAGAGTAGTGTTCTCTATTTCTTTAGATTTCAGTTTCTTTATCTAGGGCTGATAAAGGTGATCAGTTGTAAAAGCTTGTAAAGAACAGATTTTGATTTAGTGGAACTCTAATCAGCTTTGGTTAAAAGACACTGGATGTTGCTTTTCTTTTGAGGGGTGAACCAGTATAGATTTGGTGTTCTCTTGCTTCTTATTTTGTTATCTTAATCTTGCTTATCTTATGGTTAATTGTGTGTGTTCATCTTGTTATCAATTGGTATCAGAGCTGGTTCTTGAGAGTTATTCAAGATCACTATTTTTTTCAAAGAAAATGAATACCACACAGATTACCTTCAAGGAGGGTGCCTCCCTCAATCATCCTCTGATGTTTGAAGAAGAGCATTTCAATTTTTGGAAAAATAGAATGCAAATTTTTATTCAATCAAATGACCCCGGTGCTTGGAATGCAATTGAAAAAGGTCATTTGATCCCTACAAAAGTTGTTGATAATGAAAGGATTCCCAAGGAGTGAGATGAGATGACAGATGTAGAAAAAAAGTTGTTCAGTATGATTTTAAAGCTAAAAACATGATTACATCTACACTTTCTTCTGACATATTTTTTAGAACTGTTAAGTGTAAAAGTGAAAAGGAAATGTGGGAGATGTTGGAAGTCACTCATGAAGGAATAGATGAAGTAAGAAGATCAAGGAAGCATGCCTTGATTCATGAATATGAAATGTTCAAAATGAGCACCACAGAAAACATTTCTCAGCTCCAAACAAGGTTCACTCACATTGTCAACCATCTTCTTGGTCTTGGGAAGATTTTTGATGCTGAAGAATTGAACATCAAGATCTTAAAACATCTCACAAGACCTTGGCAACCAAAAGTTATAGCAATCAAGGAATCAAAAGATCTATCCAAGATGTCCATGGCTGCACTTTTTGGTAAGCTTCTTGAGTATGAACTTGAAATGTCATAGTTAACATATGCAGAGAATGCAGAGAAGAAACACAAGAGTATAGCCTTGAAAACTGCATTACCTAATGTGGAAAAGAAAGAAGACTCAAGTAAAGATGAAAGTAATGAACATATGAACCTAATAGTGAGGAAATTCAGCAAGTTCATGAGGAGGAGCAAAAACAAAAAGATGTCAAAGTTTAGCAGAAAAAATGACAGCAGCAACAACAACAACACCAACTACACTTACTTCGAATGTGGGAAGCCTGGACACATTAAATTTGAATGTCCAATCTTTTTGAAGAAGCAATTAGGTGAGAAAAAGACAAAGAAAGAAGGGAAACCAAGGAAGGCATATATAGCATGGGAAGAAAATGATTCAACAACTTTTGGATCAACAAGTGAGAATGAAGAAACAAATGTTTGTTTCACTTCCACAATAAGTGAAGATGAAGATTTTCAAGTGCTGAATCCGAGGTAAATTCTGAATTTAATCAAGTTGTTGATGCTTTCCATGAGATGCATGAAGAGGGCCAAAAACTTGCACAATCCAACAATAGGCTGAAAAGTAATCTTAAATGGCATGTTACCAAAATTGCAGCAATGCAATCTGAAATTTGTAACTTGAAAGAAGAAAATGAAAAACTTGTTTTAAGCTATAAAATGATGGATGCGTATATGCCTCCTCTTCATCAAGTGTAGATAAATGCAATGCTTTACAAAAAGAATTTGATGATTACAAAAAGAGTCAAGGTGAAAAATACATACTATTACTTTCTGAAAATTCTTACTTAGTTGATCTTTTGAAAAGACTCTATAGAGGAAAATGTAGTTTAAATCAAATGCTAAGTGTATAAAAGTATGCTAGAGATACTTCTGGTTTGGGTTACAAACATAGAACAAAATCTTTTGGAAAAACAAAGTTTGTATCACTGAAATAGAAGAATCAAAGAGGCTTTTCAAAAACTAAGTATCATGAATTGACTCATTTTGAAAGAGCATCAAAATTTGTAACTTGCAATTATTGTATGAAGAAAGGTCATACATCCCATAGGTGCTATGCTAGAAGATATTATGTGTCTAATGGTGAATGCATTTGGGTGCCTAAAAGAACAAGAAAACCAACTAACCCTATGGACCCAACTCACATTAGGTACCTTTCTTTGTCACTTAATTTGATTTTTGCAGGTGTGTCTAAGAGCAAAATCAGCATTATGGTACCTTGATAGTGGATGCTCTAGACTCATGACAGGTGACATGTCCATGCTCATAAACTTAACTCTTAAAGATGGAGGATATGTCACTTATGGTGATAATAATAAAGGAAATATCATTGGAGAAGGGTAGGAGACAACTTCAAAACAAAGATAAGAAATGTGCTTTATGTGGAAGGTTTAAGCACAACATCCTAAGCATAAGCCAACTATGTGACAAAGGACTCAAAGTCTTCTTCAATGACAATTGTTGTTTAATTTGTGATGGTCAAACTGGTGAGGTTATCCATGTTGGTAAGAGAACGGGTAACATCTATATTCTCTTTATTGAACATGCATTCATTCACAACACTAGTTGCCTAGTTAGTAAAGATAATGATACGTGGCTATGGTATAGGAGAATAAGTCACATAAACATGCAACATATGAACAAGCTTATAAGAAAGGACTTAGTCATTGGCTTACCTAAGCTTAAGTTTGAGAAGGACAAAATATGTGCTGCTTGTCAAAAGGGGAAACAATCTAAGATCTCTTTTCAAAGTAAAAATGTTGTTTCCACCTCTAGACCCCTTGAGTTGCTACATTTGGATTTATTTGGTCCTTCTAGAACTATGAGTTTGGGGGGAAATTTCTATGGGCTTGTTATTGTTGATGATATAATATTTGGTTCAACTAATCAATCTTTGTGCAAGGAATTTTCTATCTTAATGCAGAGTGAGTTTGAAATGTCAATGGTGGGAGAGCTAACATTCTTCCTTGGATTTCAAGTGAAGAAAATGAAGAATGATACATTTTTTAGTCAAACTAAATACTGCTTGAATGATCAGGAAGTTTGAAATGGAGAAAAGCAAGGATGCTGCAACTCCAATGGCTACATCAACCTATCTTGACGTAGATGAAAAAGGAAAGAGAATTGATCGGTCAAAATATAGAGGAATGATTGGATCCTTGTTGTATTTGACTGCAAGTAGACCTGACATTATGTTGAGTGCGTGCTGGTGTGCTAGATATCAAGCAAATCCCAAAGAATCACACCTCACTGCAGTCAAGAGGATCTTTAAATATCTCAAGTCAACACCAAGAGTTGGACTTTGGTATCCTAAAGGTGCATCTCTCAACTTAGTTGGATATTTTGACTCTGACTTTGCAGGGTGCAAATTGGACAAAAAAAGCACTAGTGGAACTTGCCACCTATTAGGCAGCTCACTAATCTCTTGGCACTCCAAGAAGCAATCTTATGTTGTTTTATCAACTGCTGAAGCTGAGTACATATCTGCTAGAAGTTACTGTGCTCAAAGTCTATGGTTGAAGAAACAACTACAGATTTTGGTGTAGAGTTAAAGGAAATACCCTTGCTCTATGACAACACAAGTGCCATCAACATATCCAAGAATCTAATAATGCACTCAAGGACCAAGCATATTAAGATAAGGCATCACTTCCTCAGGGATCATATCCAAAAGGATAACTATTCAATTGAGTTTGTAGATACACTTAATCAATTGGCTGATATATTCACAAAACGCTTGGCAAGAGATAGGTTTTATGCACTTAGAAACATGCTAGGTATGCTTGATGAATCCAACATATGCTAGCATGCTGTTAAATTGCCTTTCTAAATGATAATTCATTGAAAGATGGACCATGTATCAAATTTGATGGAATATGCAAATGCTGCTGTATTACACTGTTCAATATGCATAATTGACTATTATAATCAATTACTGTGTGAAATAATCGATTATTTGATGCTTAAATGCTTTTTAGAAGCAAATCTTCATTGGAGTAATCGATTAACTTGACGAATTAATTGATTACTTGAAGCTTTAATGGAATCTAGAAATATAATTTCACTCGAGTAATCGATTACCTATTGTTCAAAGCTTGTTCAAAATTAAAGTTTCATTGAAATAATTGATTACATAAGGTGGTAATCGATTACTGTTTGTTTAAAAATTGTTCCAGTTTACAAAACGCATTGGAGTAATCAATTACAGCTCGAATTAATCGATTACACTGTATTCCAAGAACTCTATTTGATTTGAAATAATCGATTATGAGCTTGCGTAATCGATTATCTATGGCGTTGCTGCAAGATTTTTTTGGAAATCTAAACTGTCAATCCTATCATTAATTCATATTTCAAACCTGGTTCTGATTATTTAATCTTTTGGGTACTCAAAATAGTTGTTACATACATTCAAAATTCAAAATCAATCCTAAAAAAAAAACTCTATAAGTACAGCCTATCAAAGAGAGAAAATCCACACTAGAAATATCTGCCTCTACTCTGTGCAATCTGAGCTTTCTCCCTTTCTTTCTCATTCTTAACCACTACCCATTCTCCTTTTCTATCTAAAACCATTATGTCTGCTCCTAAGAAATCTAAATCCAGCAAAAGGAAGACTGGTGAATCTTCCAACCCCTCTGTGAACAGATTAAACTCTTGGTTCACAAATGAGACAAAAAGGCTGAACTATATGCAGTTCAATGCCACAAATTTGGTCTGCCCTTCCAAATATCTAGACCTAAATTGGTTTGTGTCTGAGGGATTCCAGTTCCCTGGATTGTTAGAGGCTCAGGGATTAAAGAAGTTTGTGGAGATGAAGGTTACTTTTTACCCTAAACTGGTGAAGGTGTTTTACACCTGTGCTAAATTTAGCATGGATGGCACCATCCTCTCCCAAGTAAATGGGGTGGCCATGGAGATTACTGTTGAGGTTTGGCATGAGGTAGCTGGAATTTCCTATATGGGTGTAAGGAAATTTGAAGAAGAGGCTGAGAGCTACAACAAAATTGATAGATACAAAGGGTTTTTCCAAGACCCTCAAACAAGGCTGAAGCTAAGGCTTGGAATAGAAACAATGACAGGTGAAGACAAACTCCTTCATTACATAATCACTTACATCCTAACACCAAGATCATCCAACCATGCTCAAGCAACTGATGATGATCTGTAGCTTGTCTATGGGATGAAGACTTCTACTCAAATGAATTGGATTCTCATCATTGAGGAGACCATGTTGAAGGCTAAGACATTGATAAGCTATCAATTCCCTTAGGTTGTGTTGATATCCAGGTTCATTGACTATTTCAAAGTGGATGTTTCAAATGAAATTGTAGATAACACCACAAACAGCCTCATCACCGTGAAGCACCTGAACAAGCTTGGTTTGGTGAAGACCCTCAATGGGTGTCAAATGGATGGATAACAAGCTCCACTAGCTGGTGCTGGAGAAGGTGAAGAAAAGGAAGAAGAAGCTAAAGATGCCACTCCTCAGCAGCAGTATAGTCCTTTTGAATCCCTTATGATTCAAAAGATGGATGCTCTTTTGTCCTTACATCATGAGCAAAAGGCTGAGACCAACTCATCCATGGAGGAAATTAAATCTAGGCTAGAAAATATTCAATCTAGGATGGCTCAAGATGAGTTTGATAAGCTCTAGCTTTGGATGTTTATGTGTCTGATTTCTTGTTACTTGTCCAAGTTATTTGCCTTCCTGCTTTGTTCATTATTGTTCTATTTTCTTAACTTTTAGTATTGTACTTTTCTATGATTAAATAAAAATTATGTTTATTGTTCATTTCTTCCTTGCTTATCTTGTTTTTACTATGATATTTTTTGTCTTTGATAAGTCAAATAGGGGGAGAAATAATATGAAATTAAATAATATGAACATACGTACGTATAAAATTTGACTGAAAAATATGAATCATTATTACTCTTAAATTATTGCTTTGCACTCTATAAAACAATTACCTAAAATAGGGGGAGCAATTAAAGAAATAATCTCTATTTATCCAAACATACTTCAAGCATACTTGACACTTGATCTTGGCAAAAAGATGAGTTGATTTCAGGTAAGTATGAAACTTTTATCACTCATCTCTCTCAAGCACTCAAAGGCTAACAAATGTTCAATTGATATTTGGCATGATCAAAGCCAAAAAGGGGGAGATTGTTGGATACAGGGGGAGCTGGAAAGAAGATCAAGACAAGGATGGAACTAATTGCTTAATAGATTTTAGCTTTTTACATGCCATTCAATTGAAGACATTTGTAATTTTGTTAAGTTGTTTAAGAGACATATCTTATGATCCTTGCACTGCATAAACATAAGCATAAACATGTATACATGATTTGATAAAAGCATAAAAGGTTTCATGTTTGCATATAGAAACAAATTTCTTATCGTTAAGTTTTGGAAAAACTCATCTTGCACTGATTTAAGCGATTACCAGCATTGGTAATCTATTACTTAAGCCATGAAGAACATAGTAATCGATTACAGGTAAATGGTAATCGATTACATAGTACAAAAGCTCAAAACATATATGACTGCTTTAATCGATTACCATCAAATCATAATCGACTACATCAGCTTATGTCTGAAACTAGTCTGACTGCTTTAATCGATTGCACAACTGTTTAATCGATTACATTGTTCATAAATTTTTTCCAGATTGTGCCAAGAACACTTTAATTGATTATTTTCGATATTAATCGATTACACTAGTTAAAATAATCGATTACATTGACGATTTAATCGATTACATGCAGTTAAATCTGTTTTCTATAAAAGGCTATTGGGTCTGTGCTTTCATATACATCTTGCCAGAACTTAAGAAACTTGAGAACTTGACTTTTATGAATCTTCAATCACTCCCAAAGCTTTCAAAGTCTGAGAAAAAGATTTTCTGAGTTTCATACATTGATCATGTTACTTTGAACAAGTTCCAACAAGAGTTTTTTAAGAGAGATGTTTTCAACAATAGCATTCATTCAACCTGAGTTTATTTGGTAAAATTCATTCACTCATCTTCTGAGGATCGTACGGTTGTATCTATCTTGAACTCTTACTCTGAATTGATTGGTTACATTTAATTCTTGTAATTTCTAAGATCAAAGAGTTTCTTTAGAGCTTTTTCTAGAGTAGTGTTCTCTAGAGAAAAGAACAGAGTAGTGTTCTCTGGTTCTTGGTCATTAGAAGTTTAATAGGGTGTTAGATTTCAGTTTCTTTATCTAGGTTGAAAAGGTTATCAATTGTAAAAGCTTGTAAAGAACAGATTTTGATTTAGTGGAACTCTAATCAGGTTTGGTTAGAAGACACTGGATGTAACTTCTCTTTTGAGGGGTGAACTAGTATAGATTTGGTGTTCTCTTGATTCTTATCTTGTTATCTTAATCGCGCTTATCTTGTGGTTAATTTCTTTCAAGATGAACTGAAATATTTTCTGCAATTGTTTGAAGTAAAGTGTGAATCTTGATTGATTGAAAGTTTCAGTTTTAACACGGTTAAGCTTGTGATATGATCTTAATTCCGCTGCTAGTTTTCAAAGAAATTTTTAAAGTCCCTATTTTAACCAATTCACCCCCCTCTTGGTTAATTGTGTGTGTTCATCTTGTTTTTGCTGTGGTTTTGGAATGGTGGAGAGTGATGCAGTGTAAGGTAATAGAGCATGTTGGCGACAATGATTAGGTGGGTCGAGGCAACCATGGTTAAGCTCTAAGGGCCATCATTGGATACTTGTGGATGAAAATGACTTCCACTCGAGGAGGAGGCTACCATGTGGAGGAGACTCACACTTTAGAGGGAGGCTACTGTAACGGCCCCAAACGCCATTACATGAAACACTAAGGTTTTAATGTGAAAAAATTATTTTTTAGTCCCTTTAAAACCCTTGGATTAGTTTAATTAATGACGATACTTATTTTTTTTTTCCATGCATAAAAGTGTGTCATATGAACATCACCCAAAAGAAAGGTCTTCAAGTTGTAAAACATATAGGTGTGTATGCTTCAAGGCATTACATCATCAAAACATCATGAACAAATATCCAAACAAAACTCAAAGGTCTCATAATGGGAATAAATACAACATAAATCCATGAAGATATATAAACCCTAAACAGGTCCCTACTAAGACAAAACATAAATAAATGACAAAGGGTTGGACCTCGCCTTTAAGTCCACCACCAAGTCCACATCAATCACGGGTGGCATGCTCCTCAGAGGCTGTATCATAATCTGCTCCTATATTGAATGACATGACATCATAGTTCAACAAAAGACACAAGAGTAGATCATTTTAAAAGAAAACAACATATAAAAGAACTATAAGATCAAGATGTTAAAAAGAGATATAGAAATCCTCCACTTTTCCAATAGTCATGTACTAATACAAATCCTCAAGTAACATATCATTCTCAAGTCATAATTATCAATGCATATGTCTAACTATGATGTTATGCCATGCTGACTCTTTACTCCCAAAATATTTCACCTTTTGAGCGATTAACCCAAGTACATCCCTTAACATAGTTGCACTCTATGATTTGACCATTCGGGGAGACTTGAATTAATCCTACGGAAAAAGTGTGGTTTTATCGAAAATGGATGAGCGTGGATAATGACTTACCTTGGTAAAGCTTGCAAAGACCTTAACCTATATAGGGATTTACCCACCCATCCATTTCTATAGGCTCATTCGGTGTTAGCTACCCCGACAACCTCCAACACTAGGTTGAGGGCCTTCTTAGCACCCCCAACTTACATGTCTACTCACATTCCATGTCATTCATCAATGCATGTATGTTATGATAATTCAAATCAATTTCATATGTCCTCACAAATTCATTCACCAATCCCAACATCATAAGAGGTTGTAACATCACAGATTCACCATTCATATATTCATCACACTCATGAACCCACCTATAGTTCAATAAGCATAGCAAGACATTCCAACACCTTGAATTCTTGAAAAAAAACTCACCAAAAACCCATACGAATGTGAATCCCATGATCTCAACATAAATTCAACTCTAATAATAAAATAACATAATCTCAATCACATCTCATTTCATCATATATTCATTAAGATCTTAAAGTAATTCATTTATAAAAGTAAAACAATCATTAGTCACATCCACATCAAAACTAGTCATTGAACTAAAAATGGCTCACTAGACTCAAAATGGTCATTGGACTCAAAACTGATCATTGGACTCAAAATTGATCATCAAACTCAAAATGATCACTGGACTCAAAATTAATCATCGAACTCAAAATGTTCACTGGACTCAAAATTGTCACTGGACTCAAAATGGTCAATAGACTCAAAACTGATAACTGGACTCAAATTTGATCATTGGACTCAAGACTAATCATTAGACTAAAAATGGTCACTAGACTCAAAACTAATCATTGGACTCAAAATTGTCATTGGATGCAAAAATGGTCACTGGTCGATGGACGTGAATTCTGTAGAATTTTAAAATTTCTACAAAATTGCCTCTCGTCGCTTCCAAATCATCCTAAAACAAACTCAAACTATTTCCCATCAATTCCAAATACATAAAAAAAACATCAAAACACTTAACAAATAAGAACTTTTAATCAATATTCATTAAACAAACAACAACCCAAAATTTAAAACTCAAAACCTTAAATGTTCAAACTTCCTTTTTTAACATTATTCATTTTCTAGCAACCTTGAAACCAATTCACAGCAACCTAAGCATAGGAAAGGATAAAGCTTCCCTTACCTGTATAAACCCAAGATGATGACTCTTTGAAGAAGAAAGGAAAAAAGAGAGAGAGCTTTAGGTCTAAGTAAGGAATTTTCCTTTAATCCCACAACAACCACACTCAACCCCAAAGCCAACCAAAAATAGAATCAAAACCCCTTAAAACCAAGCTTTTCCATGAAAGTTCATGGTTGCTCTACGGAAAACGAAAATGAACTCAAAGAGGGGAAGAATGGGAGATTATCTCACCTAGGGTCAATCAAAAATCACAATAGGGAGGAGAAATGAGCTTTCTTTTTGAACAACACCAAGGTTCAAGGTTCTTTAATGGTGGTTATTGGAGAAGAGAGAATTGTGAAGAGAAATGCGTTGAGAAAGAGAGAGAGGTTCAACATAAATGAGGGTTTTAGGGAGATACAAGACTGAAAAGGTTTTTCCTTACTACACCTAAGTATCTGCTAAACGCACACCCTTTTCACTAACCATCACAAGCCCATCTTTCTCCAAACCTAAACTCACAAAAAACTCACTAAACACATACAAATATAAGCAAAGCACCATCACATCAATCATTAATTAATTATAGGGACTCAAATAAATTTAATTACTCTTATAATTTAATTAAATCACTTGAACAAAAAATTACGACAATACATCGTTAAAACTACGATATGGTAGAAACTTACACTTGAGGGGGAGATTGTTCAAGTGAGAGGTGAAGTCCCATATTGGGTAGGAATAGGAAGGTTGAGCGCCATATAAGTGAGGATAAGACCTATAAACCCGAGCCTTAAGGTTTTGGGTTAAAGTGTGGTGTCAAGTTTACTTATGTGATTTGCTTGAGGTGTTGGATTAAGGGGGAGCTGCTTCAGGAATAAGAAGAAATTTACTCAAGATTTGGTTTTGAGCTTTCAACATGCAAAGGACAACTTGAAGACAATTTTAGGATTAAATTGTGTAAGAGAAAAGTAATTTTGGTGATCCAAGTGCATTGCATTGCATTCAGTACATATTCAACTTAATTAAGTCAACAAAAATCACAAGGCATTATCAATTCAACTAAGGTTTTCAAATAATTCAAAGGTTTTAAGAAAAAGCATTTTTCACTGTAATAATCGATTACGGTAATGGTTTAATCGATTATTTTGTTCTTAATTAAATCTGGAAAACCTTCAGGAACACTTTAACCGATTACCATGTCGAATTAATCGATTATTTGACCTACGCTTTCATATAAATTGCATTGTTGAACTCTTTAATCGATTATGATGAAGTTGTAATCAATTACATGCTTATATCTGATTTTAACATTGCACTGCCATAATTGATTACCACATATAGTAATCGATTACATAGCCTTTGAAGAAAACTAAGTTTTACTAAAATAATTGATTACCCAAGTTCGTAATCGATTACATCTTGCTTTGGAAAAATTGTGCTGCACTGTCTTAATCGATTACCAAGATTTGTAATCGATTATCCAAGCTTTATGAAAATACACTATGACTGGTTTAATCGATTACCAGGTTCTGTAATCGATTAAACAAGATTTGTGAAAAATACGCTTTGACTGTAATAATCGATTACAGCTCGAGATAATCGATTATTTTGATTATTATTCGAACCCAGAAAAACTATGAACAGATTAATCGATTATAATGGAAATGTAATCGATTACCAAGGTAATTTAATTGATTATTAGCGCGGTTTAATCAATTATTGACGGTTAAAAATTTCTGTTATAAATAGAACCCTTGCTCAACTATTTTTGTAACCTTGTGGAATAATACCCATTCGAATTTTCTGAGCTAAAATAGTCTTGTGAGCATTCTTAATTTTTTTTTGAGGGTTTGATTCAGTCAAGCTTCATGTTGCATTGATCATGTGAAATTAAGTCACTCTTGAAGCATGAAACCATTTCAAGATTAAGGAAAGCTGAGTTTCTTGTGTTTTAAAGATTCAACCTGTTCTGGTAACTTCATTTGCATTGCATACATTGGATCATCAGGTTGTTTCTCTCCTTAATCTGATTGTAATTTTCGTTTTGATTATTGTTTTGTAATTTGCTATTGTAATTGAGTTCTCACTTGTATCTAGAGATAGAGTTTCTCTAGGGGTTGTGCTGAGTAGTGTTCTCAGTGGGTTTGTCTCTAAGAATCTAATAGTGTTTTAGATTTATGAACTTTATCCAGGGTTGATAAAGAGAGGCTGTGTAATTGCTTGTAAGAACAGAAATTAAATAGTGGAACTTCAACCTAGTATTGGTTGAAAGAAACTGGATGTAGCTTCATGGTTTTGAAGTGAGCCAGTATAAATTGCTTGAGTGTTGTTTTCTGAATCTACTCTCCTCATATAAATTGTTTCTTATTTCATTTGCTTATCTTGAAAAGTCAGTTTTGATCCATTGAATTTTAAGGGGCTGAGCTACTTGATTGAATAAAGTTTCTTGGTTTTAAAAAGTGATAAAGATCCTTTAAAACTCTGATTTTGATAAAAGAATTTTTGATTCACCAAGGTCTAACCAATTCACCCCCCTCTTGGTTAAGTGTGAAGTATTCATATCATTTTCAATTGGTATCAAGAGCTGGTTCTTGAAAGTTACTCAAGATCACTAAATTTCTTACAAAATGAATACCTCACAAATAACTTTCAAGGAAGGTGGTTCTTTAAACAGACCTCCTTTATTTGAGGGTGAAAATTTCAGCTTTTGGAAAAATAGAATGAAGATCTTTATTCAATCAAATGATCCTGGAGCTTGGAATTCAATAGAGAAAGGTCCTGTAGTGCCCATCGAAACTGTTGGAAATGAAATGATTCCCAAAGAATGGGATGAAATGAAT
>CM023954.1:29903492-29928648 GCA_013407115.1 Glycine latifolia
AGTATTGACATCAATCATCTTCACAACCGTCCGTGTTTCCATTGTGACGTGCACCTACTTTATAACTGCCTCTTTTTTGTTTTAAGCTTGTTCATAAACACTATTCGATGCTAGTTGTTTTGTTTATGCCTTTATGGGTTCCTTTAGCATATTTATTTTTGCCCTACTTTGTGGGATACTTATCTTTAAAAATCATTTTTGTCGTTTTCAAAGTCCCTCTCAGCAATATTGGCTACATTATTTTTTCTTTAAGAAATATATAATATTTATGTACAAATGTTATCGATATTTATAGCCTTTTATATATTGATATTAAAAAGACGACATGAAAAAAATATAACATTATAAAATTTTAAATATTTTATGATATAATAAAACAAAATCTGCATTCCGTTATTTAAAAATTTAATAAAACCTTATTATATATTTTTGAATGGCCACTCTTAAAAGTGGGACGCATACTTAATTAGTAAATTGACTCTCTCGTACAATAAGTTATTGTAGAAGTTTTTTTTTTTTTTTTGTTAACGAAATTTGTTCTCTTTCTTAATAAAACTTGAATTGTATTTCTATTTCACAAGCTATCAATTGAGTAATTTATTGGTCTTATTTAGCTCGAAATTATTACGTAAGTCATTAACTTAAATTAGATTGTATGTATTATCTCTATTATATAAAATTTGATTAAGTTATGAAAATCAAATTTCAATATAATCGCTTGAAGACGAACGGAGGAAACCCTTCAAAAATAAGTAGAATAGACAAAAATTTGAGAAACTTTATTGTGCAATCAAAAGAACTTATTTCAATAGGAATTGTTCATTTCGATAATTTCATTCACGCATGCGAGATTAGAAAGAAAGGAAGAGAAAAATATTTTTTGACAAATCAAAATACCAGTTAGCGTGATTGTGGAGAAGTTATGTGAAGACGGTTACCGATATTAAATAACTGTATATAGGAATGTCTTTCTACAAATGTCAAAATTATGTACTTCGACAGTTAGTATTGTAAATCTATAAATAAAACTGTTGACTGCCAATTTGGGAGAGGGGGGGGGGGGGGGAAGTTGATACACATTCACTTAATTCCTTAAAACACCAACACTTCTGTCATCGAAATTGGCAAAGGTTCAACAGATCATCGTGTATGTATTTAATTCTCCAATTTTATGAATTCATATATGTTTATTTTATCGCACATTTATATACTCTTTACTCTTTCCAATCTTTATTTATTCTCAAAACTTTACTTTTCCAATCCCTATTTCTTATTATTATTTAAATTATTTACAAACTAATTACTGAGTTGAAAAGTCTTTTATCAAAAGTTATTCTATTATCTTATGAATTACAACCTTATTATAACTAAAATGAATATGTTTATCGAAATTATAATCATAATTTACATTAAATATTAAACAACTATCTATTAAGTTGAAAACAATGAACTTGTTTATTTATCCAAAAAAAAACTCATAAACGAAAATAGATTTTGTATCGTCCAAGATCTGAAAAATACATGTGGCCACTTATTCGGGACCCATGTACATGTGTCAACCCTCCACGTCAGCCCTACTAGAGGAGCACAAATGTCTACTCTCAGCAGTCAGACCGATTAGGCCAACAAGTTGTCTTTAATGTTTTATTATTCAAATGTTATTGATAATGTTGTAACCACCTTATCATATGACATGTACTAAATTATCTATAAGTACCAAATTATCTATAAGCCTCAGCTTATCTACAAGCTAAAGATTATTTATATGATACACATGATCTGTAAGCTTAATTATCTATAACTGCAATTATCTGTTAGTCATTATCTACAGATTAATAGTATTTACAAGGGCCCAAGACCCACGTTTATTCTATAAATACCATGTTCCATCTAACATTTTCACACACATTCGTTTACACACGATTCACACCTGAGTACACACTCATACACTTTCACCTTGACTGACATGTTCAGTTATAGTCTTTTCTCTCTATATAACTGATGTACTTACTTGAGCGTCAAAGTTCTTTCCTTTGTTTTGCAGGTCCCCCCTCTTAGCAAAGTCGACTCATCAACTGACGTGCAACGTTTGGAGCCTACCTAAGCCACCTCTACCCTGACATGCTCCATATCCAGATTTTGGTAAGAATATTTGGCGCCCACCGCGGGGCCGTGGTAAAACTTACCCTGCGGCCTCGCCTTTTTCCTTTTTCACTAATGGTCAGTACTTGATTTAGTCTCAGATACGGTACTCCTATCGAAACTTCCAACCCTCCTCAAACAACCGTGACCAATACGAAAACCCTCTAGCAACTCCAAAATCGCATTGCGAAGATGGAACAATGTCACGAGGAGGAACTCCGAAAGCTGAAGGCTAATCACGATCAGTTAGATGCTCGAGTAAGACACCCCAAACATGATGAACACTAGGTTCACACAACAAACAAGTATACTTAAGGGGAATCACACCCCTGACACACCGTAAACCCTCAGGATGGTCCCAGCTTGTCCCAAATATACTGTCCAGGAGAACAAACAACTCACAGAGACCCATTTATTGACTGTATCATGGAAGTTGACCTACCTCTGGGTTGGAAATCACTTCACTTTGAGCGGCATGATGACACCAGTGATCCGTATGAGAATCTAGATGCCTTTCTCACCTAGGCAAATCTCTACACCAATAACAACACAGTCTTGTGTTGTGTGTTCCCTACATCTCTCAAGGGAGCATCCTTGACATGGTAGGGTGGACTGCCGCAAAGGTCCATTGACAGCTTCGACACTCTTGTCGAACACTTTAGTGCACAATATGCAACCAGCCGGTCCCATCGCATGACCTTGGATGCATTGGCCAGTCTACGACAGGCAAACGAAGAATCTCTTCGGAGGTTCATGGACAAATTTGAATGAATTGTCGTCTAGATCTGAAATCTCAATCTCGAGGTAGCATTATACTCCATGTTGTTAGCCCTGCAACCAATAAAGTTCGCGACAGCCTATGCAAGAAACCTCCTTCTAGCATGGACTAGTTACGCGAATGAGCTAAGGGTTATATCCAAGTTCTGGAATGAGGTACAAAAAATCGGACAAAAGCGTGACAAACAAGAAAGAGGTGTCAAGGTCGACCCGCACAGGTCAGACAAAAGGCATAAGCCAGATAAGAGCCAGCCTCTCCAAAGAAGACCCAGGTATGGGCGCTACACTCCTTTGACAGTCGACCTCGCCACCATCATGGAGGAAGCCTTCAACACGAAGGTACAGGTAAAACTACTTGCACCACTTTCTCCTAAGCTGGGGACAAATATGACCAAATACCATAGATACCATTGTAATAATGGTCACAACATAGAGGACTGCTTGTCCCTAAAAGATAAAATTAAGGAGCTTATACAGGCAAGATATTTATCCCGATTTGTAAAAGGACTCGATAATCACCCAGCTGGAACTAGACCTGCGGGACACCGCAAAGACCAACCCAAGAACCAAGATGCTGACAGGAGAAGAGTTAGAGCAGAAGGCAGATGGAGGCAGGGGAAATTCCAGCCCAGACACGAAGATCAACCTCCATAAGAACGGGAAAATGAACCCACCTAGCAAATTCTAGGTGTAATCAACACCATCACGGACGGATTTTCCTATGAAGGACTATCTAGCTAGTCCAAAAAATGGCACCTTCACGCTGTCCAGGACATCAACATCAACTGCATCGATGTTCCTTCACCATGGAGCCTCCCTCCTATTACTTTCACAGAAAAATATTTCAAGGGAATCAACCCTGTCAACTAGAACGATCCCATGGTGGTCTCCCTTGTGATTTCCAACTTCATGGTGTCCAAGGTCCTCATAGACCAGGGTAGCTCCATGGACACCTTTTATTGGAAAAGCTTCTAGAGGCTTGAAGTTTAACCAAACACGATCCACCTTCACTCTGGACCCCTCCTAAGCTTTGCAGGGGAAAGGGTAGAGACCAGAGGCTACGTGGACCTCATGACCACTTTTGGTCAAGGATCGCTCTCAAAGAGCTTCACTACCACATATCTAATTATCGATGCCGACACCTCTTATTTTTCTTTAATTGGCAGAAAAACACTAAACGAGCTTGGAGCCATCGTCTTCATGCTTCACCTGAAGATGAAATTCCTTACCTTGACGGGAGAAATAGTTGTTGTCAAGGCAAACCAGAAGCAAGCTCGACAATGCTATGTAGAGAGCCTAAAAGTGGCACCATATCCTTCCACCAGGGAGTTTGGCAGATATCATCCCACTTCAGGCGGTACCAGCCAAGTCATGAACGTGGACAAAGGGTCTCTAATTCGGACCCTAACTATGTACGCAATTTTCCAAGATGGGACATTTGATATGGATGCATGCGACGACACCATTGATAGAGGACCAAAGCCCATAGAAGAACTTTCCAAGTTGCAGCTCAAATCCAAACCCGGGTAATGCTCGCAACTTAGCAAGGACCTCACCAGCCATGAGCACAAATGCCTAGCTGATGTCCTATACAAAAATGCAGACTTGTTTGCTTGGAAACCATCTGACATGCTAGGCATTCATCCTAGAATTATATGTCATAAGTTGGCCATCTTCCTTCAAGCTCAATTTCAAAGCTTTAAACAATCAAGCGAAATACGAGGCACTCATAGCAGGTCTCAAGCTTGCAAATGAAGTTGAAGCTAAATGACTAAAATGCTACACTGACTCACAACTGGTCCAAGGACAGGTCACCAACAAATACCAGACTAAAGAGACAATGCTCCTCCAGTATTATCATCTCGTGAGAATGCTCATTGATAGCTTCAAGATGTATCACATACCAAGGGAGAGCAACATCAGAGCAAACCTGTTCTCCAAGTTGGCTATCATTAAGAAGACAGGGAATCTTAAGACTATCATCCAGGAGACATTCCAAGCTCCCACCATAGACACCCAATAGGTCATGGCAGGTGATAAGGAGGAATCAAACTGGATGACCACTTATAAAAAATTTCTAATACAAGGGGCACTACAATCAGATGAGAATGAAGCTTGACACCTAAAAAGGAAGGTCAGATACTACATCATCCTTGATGGTGAATTGTTTAAAAGAGGGTTGACAACACCTATACTTAAATGCTTGGACAGCCAACAAGCAGACTATATTTTGAGAGAACTCTAAGAAGGGAGTTGTGGTCTCCATACAAGAGGGTACTCCCTTGCCACTAAGATAGTACGAGTAGAATACTACTAGCCAACACCCAAGGTCCACCCTTGGTGAGCCCAGACAAAACCCAGGACAAGCATATTCCTGGTCACATCTCCAAAGGCTCGACAAAACCCAAGGTTCACCCTTGGTGTGTCTAGACAAAACCCAGGATGAGCATGTTCTTGGTCGCATCTCCTAAGGTTTGGCAAAACACAATGTCCACCCTTGGCGAGCCTAGACAAAACCCTGGATAAACATGTTGCTGGTCGCGTCTCTGGATGTTCGACAAAACACAAGGTCCACCGTTAGCAAGCCTAGACAAAACCCAAGACGAGTATATCCCTTGTCACATCTCTAAAGGCTTGACATAACCCAAGGTCCATCCTTGGTGAGCCTAGACAAAACCTAGGATGAACATGTTCCTGGTTGTATCCCCAAAGGTTCATTGACCCTAGGGTCAGCTCTTGAGGAGCCCTCCAAGCCAAGTCTCGCCTTCATGAAAATAAGAGGTATGTAAACTTTGTCTTTGCAGGAATACAAGTTCATAGGAACCTCACCAAAATCCAGGATGTACGCGTCATTGGTGTTCTCCAAAGGTTCAAAAAATCCAAGGTCCTACTTGGTGAATCTCCAACAAAATCCAGGGCAACCCTTAGGTCAATTCTTCAAAGGTTCGCAAAACCCAAGGTCCTGCCCCTTGGTGAACCTCCAGCAAAATCCAGGACGGACGCGTCACTGGTTGATCTCTAATGGTTCATAAACCCAAGGTCCATCCTTGGTAGACTTTCGTCTACCAAGGTTCATAAACCCAAGGTCCACCCTTGGTAAACCTTGACAAAACCCAGGATGGACAACTTCCCTAGTACAAGGCTTGACAAACTCAAGGTCCACCCTTGGTGAGCTTTTTATTGCTAAGTTTCCCCACGTGGAAACTCAAGGTACGCAACCCTTAACACACTTTATTATTCCTAAACTTTATTATTGCAAGAGTAAAATTTTGCAAGAACACAAAAATCCAAGGGCCATCCTTGGTGCACAAAACCAAAGACACACTCTTGGTACGATCAACTACTCACCCTCAAACAAAGGGAAAAACAAGATACCACCAGATTTGTCAGGAAGACCTTAAACTAGGTGGAATTCAGACTACCTCCTCATAAGGGTCATGGGAGAAGCTTCGTAGAGCGAAAGGAAGCATCCTTACATGAATGACATGATTTTTTAACCAAGTTGAAATCAAACCTGAGATGATTTTGCGTTATCTAAGTCTCCTATCTTCATCAAGGTCTGCCTCGCTTCCTACGCCACAAGGACATCATGGCAACCTCTCATGATCACTACGGAGCATTGTACAAACAAACATCATGGAAGATAGAGAATAAACAGAGAAGAATGAAGATGAAAGAAGAACATTTTCATTAAAGAAGAATGATTGTAAAAATTATATTGCCTTTACAGCCCAAAGTTAATAAAGAAAAAATACAAAGGGAAAAGGGTAGCCTATACATTTTTCATTAGCACCTTTCTTGACAGAAGCAAACTCTTCTTCGTCGAGCAGAACACCGTGCTTTACATCCTTGAATGAGTCAAAGAGACCCGAGTAAAGGTCCTTAGTGAAGAACCCGACCTACCTGACGGCCTTATGAAAGCCTTTTTCATGTTGCTCCACCGCCTCCTTCTTATAGATGGACAACTCATCCGCAAGCTCCTTGCTAACAACCATCTCCGACAAAGTCTTGAGCTCAGACTCCTTCAGTTGTATCTCCAAGTCAGCCACCTTCTTGGCGAGCTTATCCCTTGTAGCAATAACATCGTCAACCTTGACAGCCAGTTCCTTCTTCTCCCCCAGCAAAGCCTTGCAGTGACTGACCACTTCGTCACCATCCAACCTAGTACAAAAACCTTGGCCAAGACACCACTAACCTTGGTAGATAGATGGTGGTTGGACCTGGCCACTTCAACAAGGGCAACAATGACATTGTTCACCTTGTAGTGCTTTACTCTCCGAACAGTACTGATAGCAGACTTCAACTTGGCCACCTTAGCCTCCAATGATGCCACCTTGCCCATAACTTCCTGATGGCACTGTCTATTCTAAAAAATTGTAACGCTTCTCTAAAGGAAGATGATATGCTGTTAGCATATATAGTTTTTAGGTTAGTTTTATTAAGAAAATAGAAAGAATATAAGGAATAAATGATAGAATAATTGTAAAAGTCATTAGTTTTATGTTTATCAGTGATTCTATGCTATTTTAATGTTTAAGGTCAAGAAAAGCAAGAAAAGAAGCAAAAGAAAGAGCCAATTGAAGCTGGGATCTCACGCTAACCGCGCCATGGCCACGCTAATCGCGCCAGAAACACTGGAGTCTCGCGCCAGTCGCGCCAACCTCGTGCTGATAGCGCCAGAGATACTGGAGCTTGGCGCTACTCGCGCCAGACTCGCGCCAGTCACGTGGGCGAGTGCGGGAATTCTGAATTAGCTTAAAGATAACATAAAATTGATGGGCTTTTAGGGTTTTAGAGTTTAGATATAAATATAACACGAATAGGATGCATGGGGAATCACTAGACACTGGAAAAACAGAGCAAGAAGGCAGAAATCAAGAAATTAAAGATTGAAGATCAAGAAGGAGCAAGAAGAACAAGTAGGAGGCAAGATTGAGGGGTTTGTTACTCTGCATACCTTAGCCTCTTCCTTTTCTCCTTTCTTCCCATTGTATTAGGCTAGACATCATTATGTCTAGCTAATTCTTTGTAATTATGGTTTAGCCAAAAGCCAATGTGAACTCTGTGTTTCTTGAATTGAGTTTAATAAAGTTTCTTATAATTGTTTTATTCTACTTTATTCTTCATTAATATATCTAATTATACTTGATCAATCTATTAGGTTACTTAGGGCTATAATTCACAATAGGAATATTGGGGTTTTAGTTTCTGAACGCAGTAGAGTGACAGTTGCGATATTACCTAGGGATAGGGATAAAGGGCTGCAGATTTATTATGCTAACTTCATGCTTAATCTAAAGAGAATTACTAAGGGATTAGGATTCTTAAATTAGGTTAAAGGGTTAAATGACCGAGGAATCAGGGTTTAACTATATTAGAAAAGCATACATCTGAATAATTATATTAAATAGAGTTAAATTATCAATTCAATTACATAGAGTAAACTGCGGTGATTGTGCTTTGCCATAATTATTCTTGAGTCTTGATCAATAGTTAAATCATATTGTTTTTAATCTTCTTTTATTTACAAAAATTAAATCCAAATAATAATCCAATTCTCTCAACAATTTCATTCCTTCTCCAATATTAAGAATTATAAATTACAATTGATATTAGTGCCTCAATCCTCGTGGAGACGATACTTTCTTATCACTTTATTACTTGGAACGATCAGTGCACTTGCCGTGGTCGCAACAGAAGACATTTGCAAAGTTAATGGCACTCTAAGCCCCGACCGAATGGATCAAATTTTTTTCAAACGGGGTTGGAGTCATTCACTCTGGCCTGTAACCTAAACTTCGTAGCGAGTCAATGTTCTTCAATGCATAGACATAACATAAATAATCGATGGAGTAGGAGAAGGGAGCGGTATCTATGAAACACCTCTGGTTGTGGCACCAGCACTCGGCAAGGGTACAATAGCAGTAAAAGCCTGAGGGACCATAACAGCGAGAGGAGTAGGAGTCTCCAAAACAGGAACATGAGGAGAGGTAGGAGCAGGAGAAACGGTGACAGTAGTTGGGGCAACAGTAGCCTGGATGACCAACAACACCACAAGTGAACCCTACGCAACTTAACAGAAGGGCCACCCACACCGGGAAACATCCAGGTAGCCCACCTTAAAGCGCAAAGGCCGAGTGGGGCCCTTGACTTCTTTCGCCCAGAAGTCGGAACACTATCATTTTGCTTCCTCTTAGCCAAAATAGAGAAAGGGATGCTGGGAGAAACTTCAGCAATACTAGTAGAACCCACCCCAGCAGTGGGTCGACCCTCGGCTCCAGCCAAGGGGTTGACAGAGGAACGTGGCACAGTCCCATCATCAGGCCCAACATGCTTCACTAGAGGTCTCTATGAAAAATTGCCCATTATACCTGCAAGACAACACATCTAGTGTTAGCATAGGGTGTAACACCCTGAAATTTCGATAACTTCAAATATATGTGTGATGTATTCCTTGTATTATTTGATTTCTTTATTAATTAGGATTATTTGAAATGTTATGTGAATTATCCATGTGCAATTACTTGGTGTAGAGGTCAAGTTATGTGGAGTTTGTTTGAGATGCGTTGAATCGTGTAATTCTGAGTTTGACCCGAAACCTATTTTAGTAAAATCACCATTATAAATTGGTTAACCGTTGGATCTCCTTAAAACCTTTTATATAAGTTTTTAACTTACATATATAACTTTTGACCGTTGGGATTGTTAAAATAATGGCTGAAGCATGCGAAATTAATTTTTCACTAGAGCAGAAATTCTATAATTTGGTCAGCTCACCCAGGCGAATTCTGCTGGCACTTTTGCTCGCCTAGACGAGTGAAGACGCTGATAAATACGTACAAGCAGCCATAAATCACGAAAATGGGGTTTCTTCCTCCTCCAAACAGCTCCTAAGCTTCCCATCATCCTCCTCCACCACCCACAGCCACTGGTGACCACCACGAGGCACCGTCGCTTGCCGTTGGACCACCGCACGAAGATGAACACTTTAATCGGAATGGAATCTTTGAAACTCTTCTCGAAGTTTCGGTGGAGAACGGAACTTCCAAATCCTTCTTTCTTGGTTTCCTTGAGGTAATCTTAGTTTCTTTTGTCTTCTTCTAGCTAGTTTAAGCCTCTCTTGATTGGCTGTTTATATACTTCCTTTGAAAACCCTTTGAAAATGAGATGTTATAAAAGTCTCCTTTTTATGAAACTGATATCATTTCTGTGATCTTTGTTGAACCCTGGTCACATTGGTGTGATCAGAATTTCAAAATGATGTCTTTTGATGTAGACTCTCAAAACATCATTTTAGCCTCTTTTTAAATTTGAGTGGGTATTTGACCCCGAATGCTAACGTTAGCCTTGTTTTTGAAATCTATACTAAATTATCTTCAATTTGGTATATAGAGCTCTACATTTGAGCCAAAGCATGTGAACTTGAGAGATCTCAAAACGACGTTTCAAGGAGCTAACAGAAGAATATAGATAGGTAATGAGAGTTTATTATGTTGGTAATAGTTTAGATGCCATAGTTGTGGGCCAGGGAGTCCAACTATGAAGATATTTGCATGTCCCTGCGGTGTGCTGGTTTTCAAGAAAAACTACATTTTTTTAACTAATGGGATGCGATGTATTTATGATTGATGTATGTTTGTTCCTGTGTGTGCTCGTTTTCAAGAAAAACTGTGTTTTTAACTAATGAGATGCGATGAATTGGCTTGTTGATGGATCAAACTGTGAATGATATTATTATTGTGATGATTGGATTTTTAGGAAAAGTCTTAATTATAGAGGAGACTTTGCCCAAAATTTTATAAAATGTTTTCCTATTTAATTCTTTATTAAAATTTTAAATGGGCATAAAAGTGTGTTTTCTATATTGTAGCCCTCCTCTTTAATTTAGAATTTTCCTAAAATACCAGTCTCGTGGTAATATTGATTGTGGATGAATGAGGTGATATTGATGTCATTGATAATGTTGAAATGAGATGTTATTGATGTGTTGGTGATGATTGAATGAGATAATGATGATGTGTTTGATGATGTACAAATGAGATAATGTTGATGTGCTTGATGATGTTGAAATGAGATGCTTTGATATGTATGATGATGAAATTAGATGATGTGATGTGGATATTGATAATGACATTGATAAGAGATTATGTTGATGCTAATAATGTCATTATGTGATATGGATATATAATGACACCCATGGGGGGTGCATGACTGGCTACCTTTGCGAGGAAGGATGGGTTCTTAGCTGGGTCATGCATTGATAGTGCCCATGGTTGTCATTGTGTGATGTGGATATACATGGATACCCATGGGGGGGTGTATGACTGGTTACTCTTGCGAGGAAGGATATGTTCCTAGCCAGGTCATACATTGATGATGCTGTAGTTGTATGCTATGTATATACATGGACGGTGCAATGATCGATTGGTTACCCTTGCAATGAAGGATTTGTTCTTAGCCACGGTCATTGCATCGGTGAGCCCATGTTGGGGTGGTATGTATGTACATGAAGGGTGCATGGCGGGTCACCCTTGCGAGGAAGGATTTTTTCCTGGCCGGGTCATGCATTGACGATGCCCATGTGACATACTTCATTTGCATTGACGAAAATAGGATGATTGGCTTTAAAGTACGGAGGTACTGGGGGGCACAACTATTTGGAACTCCTTTATTGAGACCCATGGCTGATCACCAGTGGGGGGGAGCGACTTGTGCATGACAGAGTGACCCTGACATCATGCTGCATCATCTTTCTATGATGGACTATTTCCAGGATGGTACCACATTGCATGCTGATAGATGAGTCAGGTGCATGCATCATTTTGTGCATGATTGTTTGGGTTGTGAAATGCATTGGATGATTGGTTTGTTGAGTGTGTATTTGAATAATGGATTTTTGTTAATGATTGTGGTGGGTAATGTTGTTTCTTTCTCGACTGCTGCTATCTGATGCTTGTTGGTTTTATATAATAAACTCACCCTTGCATTTGTTGTATCGTGTGGTTGGTACCTGTGATGATCGCGAACTTTCGTTCGTGTGAGCAGATGAGCAGCAGTAGGTGACCTTGGAGAGAGATCTTCTTTTTAGTTAGAGCCGCCAAGCCGACGTGATGACATTGGATTTCTTTTTGGAGAAAGAGTTATGTTTTGTTAATCAACTCTTTCTTAGTTAGTTCTTTGGCTTTTTGTTAGATATGTAATTTCAGATGTATATACATGTAAAACTAAATTAAGTTCTAAACACGTGAATGATGAGTACTAATTTGTATATGTATACATATGTATTCAATTATTGTAATTGTATCGTATGTACGATGATTGTATTATTACAAAACATTTACTCTCATTTTCATAATCAAATTAATGGAGTTTTTATTAAAATATGAATTTGCACGATTAGAGTTAGTGATATAGTAGCGATGAGGCGGGTCGTTACATAGGGTGAACACCCAAAACACACGACAAAGATAGAAGACAAGGCATAGTGATTTACCATCCAAAACAACAAAGGGGTTGTCTACTAAAGGAAAGGACAAGATAGCTCGCATATCCAGAGAAGTCGGTAGTTGCTCTAAGATCACCTTGTCCACCCTCTCCACCAGGGTCAAAAGGTCCTCTTCAAATGACTTGAACTTGACGGGGTTAGATTGCCAACAGAACGAGAAGCGGGGCTCCCCGTCTTGGTTGAACATCATTAGCAACCCATCTGCCATGACACCAGTATCCAGGACCTTGAAGAAATGATCATTGAATCGACAGAAGACGATCGAGTAAAACTCAAACAACTTCTTGGATACACTGTTCAAGGAGACCCAACCAATCTTGCTTGTCAGGTTCATCTAAAAAAAGAACAACAACACCGACACGCTGGGTCAGATGTTGAAGAAGGGGCACAAAATTTCAAATGCCTTCACCATTGCCCAATTGTTAGGGTGAAGTTGGGAAGGGGCTACATTCAAGTGCTCAAGAAGAGAACACTGAAAGTGGGATAGAGGAAGAAGCAAACCCAAGACATCAAAGAGGCACTGGTACATAAAGAATAAGGGAGGACTATCTGGTGCCGCCCTAAAAAAAGGGAAGTCATCACTCTCGCAGGCCTCAACGACCACTTTGCAAGAACCCTCAAGGATTGTCAACTTGATTTGATGACACAAGGTTTTAACATATGGTGTCGAGGGGATGTAGGATCGGTATTTTAGAATGTCATCCTTCACCCACTCGTAGCCAATAACTGCGGGAGTGGACGACGACAACCCAACGCTATGCCTGCGTCGCATGCTAGGAGAGACCCTGGGGTCTCCACCCCTACTCTTTTTCACTCCTCCTTGATGGAGGTCCATTGCAAGCTAAAGGTCTAGAAGGAAAGCTTGAAGCACTTCCTTTGGTGAGCTTTAAAGGACCAATGACAAGAGTTAGGACTCAAGCACTTCAAGACCACATCCAAGCTAACTTGGACAAGCATGAAGAAGCACATCAACTCAAGAATGACAAGGGCTAGATTTTGATGTCTCAAGTTCAATTTAATTCAATAAATTCCACCACTTGTTAGTAGCAAAACTAGTTAAAAATTAAAAGGCTTTTAGTGCAATTGTGTAAAGAGGTGTAGGTGCACTTGTGTGTAAATTGCGTAGCACCTTTGTAAGCTTGTTGGCTGCACTTTAAGGCTTAAAATGCTGCACTTAGAAGCTAAAATACTGCACCTTTAGGCATGTTGGTTCAGCTAAGAAGTCACTTAGGACGAAGCTTGCAATTCGAGTTTCATTAGCTTGCATTTATGCTTCATTTAGTTTACATTTCAAGCTTCATTTGCATGATTATTTGCCTTACATTTGAGTGTAATTTCGTGGGCTATATAAGCTGCCCAAAAACTGAATGCAAATACTTTTGATGTCATTTTACAAATTTTGAAATTTGTGTAGAGAGTTTCTCTCTTGTTCTTGTTCAAGAACCTCTTATTTCTTATCAATGGCTTCAAACTATTGTGGATATTCTTCCTAGGCTTATTGGAAAGCTTTTCCATGGTGCCATCCACCTTCATCCCTTACCTTTCTTCCATCTTCCATTGCTGCCATTAAAGCTTCCAAACAGCCACATATTTCATGTGAATTGCTGGACAACTTGTGTTCTTGAAGTTTCTTGAAGAGTAGGTTTCATTGCAAGGTAGATTTGGGAATTTAAATGGATGGTGGGTGCAGCTATAAATCACTCCTGAAGCAGAAGGAGGAAGAATGGTGGTAATCGGCATAGGTTCCTCGACTCGAGGGGCAGCCGTTGGCCACACTCTTTGATGAAGGCGGGAAGTACCCTTGCTAGCACAGCGCAAGTCCACCTTCCTCCCTAAAGAGAAGGACTCCCTGTCAAAGGTTCCATGGTGGGTCTCCTCCTCTGAGGAGTCGTTGATGGAGATGACCTCATGCATCAAGGGTTGCTAGATTGAGCCCCCAGATCGCTATCATCGAGACCTAAAGTGGAATCAAAGATAAGAGACACAAACATTATCAAAGAAAGAAAGTGTATCTTGAACAGAGAAAGGGAAATCTGAAAACAATATGAATACACTCAAATACCAAGAGGGGGGTGAATTGGAATAATCTTGACCTTTCAAAAACTTTATCAAATCAGAGTTTAAGGATCTTAATCACTTTTTAAAACCAATTAGACTTTGATTCAATCAAATCACTTAGTCCAAGATTCCAATGAACAAAACCTGCACTTGTTGAGTAATGAAGAAATCACAATTGTCAAGAGATCAAGATAGCAAGAAAAGATAGAACAATAGAAAGTAACACAAGCTTATATATTGGTTCACTTCTCAAGAGAAGCTGTATCCAGTTCTTCTAATCAAACTAGATTAGAGTTCCACTAAATCAAATGCGTTCTTTACAAGCAATTACAAGTGATCTTTTTTATCAACCCTAGACAAAGAATCAGAATTCTAACACCCTATTAGAAATCAAATCACAAAGACTCTGAGAACCCTACTCAGATCTTTCCTCTAGAGAACACTACTCTAGACAGCTTGAAAGAATCTATTTGAACTTAGCCTTACAAAAGAAATTTTCAAATACAAAACGATCTACAAGAAAGATTCAAAAGACACACAACCTGTGATCCTCAATGGATGAATGAGTGCACGAATATTACCAATTACTTCCAAGTTGCATGAATGATTAAAACACAAAATAGAATTTCTTGAACTTCTTCAAATATTGTCTCTAACTCATCTTCATCTTATGAAGCAAGTGAACTTTTCATTTCAAGCAAGATATCTAATACTCTGAAAATTGTTTCTTGGACTTGTAAAAGCTTAGCTAGTGTTGGGTTTTTGTATGCTTTTGATAGAATGAAGTAAAATGATATATTTGAAATCACAGACCCAAGTAGCTTTAAATAGAAAACAATTTTAACTGATAGTAATCGATTATTTTATGATATGTAATTGATTATTTAACCAAGTAATCGATTAAAATGTTCTAGAGGCAATCTGAAAAATTTTATGAACAAAGTAATCGATTGTTACGTGAAGTAATCAATTAAAGCAGTCCATCACAGATATGTAAAAAGCCTTAGTAATCAATTACAGATTGTGGTAATCAATTAAAGCAGTCATGTGCATTTTTCAGATTAAGCCTAGGTAATCGATTAGAGATTATGGTAATCGATTAAGGCAGTCATGGATGTTTTGGAAATACAACTATGTAATCAATTACAATCAGCTGGTAATTGATTAAAGTGTTTTTCATGGCTTTTCCATAATTAAATGAAAGCAAGTAATCAATTATATCTTTGTGTAATCGATTAAAGCAGTGTAAAAATGGATATTTTGAAAGCAAAGCCATGAAATGTTTCTTTTCCAAAAGCAAACATAAAACCTTAATTTCATTTTGTTAAAACATGTATGCATGAGAATGTTTATGCTTTATGAAATGCAAGGATCACAAGGCATGCTTCTTGATTCATTTAGACACATTTACAAATGTCTTCAAATTGATTGGCATGAAAGAAGCTAAAACTTTGGAGCAGCATCTTCATGCTTTGCCTTGATCTTCTTCCCCCCTATATCCAACAAAAATAAGAAGAAAACCAAGAGAGCAAAGAAGATTCTGGAAAGACAAAAGTAAGGAATGCAAGAATGGCAGTGAAAGAAATGCCAAACATCCACACCATTTAAATGGAGGCACAACCTATGGCAAAAGATAGGTGTAACGCTCGCCTTCAATACATTCTCCAATAGTCAGATAAGGGAAAAAATGTCCAACCTATACACCTCATTTGCCTAGCATTTTCGACCTCGCTTGTAGAATAAAAACATGTCCTTCTTGGAAAATCCAATAGTGGCAGCTCGGACAACACTTGTCCAGGCTTGGGGGCTTGCCAAGCTCGACACACTTACATTTCTCGTACTTGTTGAGGTTATGACCATCGACACCGGACAACACTTGTCCACGCTTGGGGGCTTGACAAACTTGTGACCCTCTTAATTGTCAAGGCTATTGCCCTTGACACTAGGCAATCTCCATCGACATCAGACGCTCTTATTCGACACCAGACAACCTTTTTCGCTCGTAAGCTAGCTCCGAGGCTGGGGTGCATATGTACCCTCCAAGATATGAAAAATACATGTGGCCACTTATGTGGGACCCGTACATGTGTCAACCCTTCAATCTTTAAAGAATGCAATAACAACAAAAATGTTTATGTTGATTATGAAAAGTTATACCAATGAATGACAATTAATAACCGCAAGAAAAGATAAAGAAGAAGTAATCCACACCAAGATTTATACTGGTTCACTTCTCAGCCTAGAGAAGCTACATCCAGTTCTCCTAACCAACTAGTTAGAGTTCAACTATTAGCAATCTTTTTCTTACAAGCTTATACAATCACTCTCAATCAGACCTAGATTAAGAACAAGAAATCTAACTCCCTTAGACCCATTGTGATCAAGGCATAAAGAAAACCCTTCTCTACTATTTCCTTTAGAAACACATAGTCTAGACAAGCTTTAAGAAAAAATATTGTACTAGTTATACAAACCAGAAATTCTAAAATAATTACAACCAAAGTAGTATGGAGAGAAACAACTTGATGATCCACTAAACATTAATGCAAATATTACAAATCTTGAATCAAGGTAGAAAGACAAATCTCAGAACATTCTCTCCATTTTTATCTTTAGAAAGTTGCCCAAAAAGAAATCTTCTCAAGGTTTCTTGAAGCTTGAGGATTTGAGGGACAAACACTGAATAACTTGTAGTATCTTTTCTCTCTTCAGAAAGGTTATGAAATACGTTGTTATTTCATTGTGTTTAGTTAAAACAAGCAGCTTCTATTTATAGAGAAAACTGTTTTAACTATCAATAATCAATTAAATCACTTATGTAATCGATTAAAGTGTTCTTGAGCTTTCTGGAAAAGACTTATGAACAATGTAATAAATTAAATTGCAATGTAACCGATTATCACCGGAAGTCCTATTCAGAATAGTTGCCAAGTAATCGATTACCACCGTGTTGTAATCGATTATCATAAGAAGTCCATTCTGTGATTTTGAATTGTGTAATCAATTACCACAATATTGTAATCGATTAAAATATTCTTAGTTCTCAAGTAATAGATTACCACTTGCTGGTAATCGATTAAACCAGTGAGAAAATTTCAAAACTTGAAACATGGAACATTTGGCTTTTTATGCATTCATGAAAATCTTGTGTTTCAGAGAAGCTTTTTATGAAACTTTTGCATTTGTAAAAACATGAATGAGTTTTATGCAATGGATCATAGGAGACATCACTTAGACATACACAAATTACAAATGTCATTCAATAAAATTAGCATGTAAAAAGCCTAAACGTTTTAATGTCTAAAAACCTCAGCTTCTTTGATCCTCTCTAGCTCCCCTAAGTCTAACAATCTCCCCATTTTTGGCTTTGATCATGTCAAACTTCAATTGAACATCTTGATCCTTAGTGTTCTTTTAGGAGAGTGTTTTCTAGGAGCTTTTACTTGATACCTAAAAAAGAATCAGCTTCCAGTCAAGACCAAGTGTTAAGTATCCTTTGCATAAACTATACACATCATAAACATTTTTATTGGTCCCCCTTTCTTATGTAATTTTATATCATTCCAGATTAAGAGCAATTGTAATGTTCAATTTAATAAGAGTAAATATTCATATATTTTTCTCTCCTTATTTTATTTTACTCCCCTTGCACCTTGCATATGTTTATTACACCCTGCCCTGCATTATGTTAATTTTTCTCCCCCTTTTAGCTTATCAAAGGCAAAATATATTAATAATTGTGAAATAAGCAAAGTAAGATCAGAAAAACATAAAAGCAATTTTATTTATTGATGATTAAAGTGCATACATCAAGGCAAGTCATTAAAGATCATAGTAGAATATGCGAAAACAGAAACAACACAACCAGAAACTGAATAAGACAGCTACTAAGGTGAAGATCATCAAAGTCCTTGAGACTCATCCTAGTCTCTATGTTGCTTAGTCTAGTGGTAATTCTTCTAGAGAGGAATGAACATTAGCTGAATGTTCATGATGCAAAGCTATCATAACATCCATCTTTTGAATCATTAGAGACTCAAAAGGACTCCACTACTGCTCAGTAGGTCTAGCTTCAACATCTTCTCCCTCATTAGCTTCTTGGTCCTCATCAACAACTCCTTGAGGAACTTGAGCTCTAGCCATGGTCCACCCATTTGGGGTGTTCATTAATCCCAACATGTGGCCAACAACATACCTTGGAGTGGAGAAGCCTAATTTGTTTCCAATATGTGCATTAGGATTCAACAGCATGCCTTTATAGGTTTCCATCTTTGAGTAACCAACTATTTATTCTTCAAACCTCCAGACACCTCTGAAAGTGATACCTGCCATTGCATTCAACACAGTGTCATCAATCACCATAGTCACTCCATTCACTTTGGAGTGGAGAATACCATCCATTCCAGCCTTAGAAAAGGTATAAAATACTTTCACCAATTTAGGGTAATAAGTACCCTTCATCTCTAGCCATTTGGTGAGTCCTTGTGCTTGTAGCATTTCAGGGAAATTAAATCCCTTAGAGACAAACCAGTTAAGCTCTAGATATTTAGGAGGCAGAACAAGCTTTGTGTCATGGAACTGCATGTAGTTGTTCGTTTCAACCTCAGCGGAGAACCAGGTATCTAAACTGTTCTCAATAGCCTTAGAACTTTGGCTAGCTTTCCTTTTGCTGGTTTTCTGATTCCTAGAGGAAGATGGTTGAGACATGGTGAAGAAACAATTTTGAAATAAGGATAGAGAATATTTTGGTAGTGGAGAAGAAGAAGAGGTAGAGCAAAACAAGGCAGAGTTTTGCTTAAGGAGTAGGTTTTTGGTGTGAGGAGTGTAGGCTCATGGATTCTGAATTTATAGAGCCATAACTAGTTTAAATTTGAATTTTCAAATCAAAATAACTGCTCTCATGAAGCCCAATGATGTCTAGGTTCATTGAACCATAATTTGAATTTAGAGATAAGGTTTCAGATTTTTCATTGCAAGCTGTGTAGAGTTGCAGAAATGGCAAAAGTAATCGATTATGAAACCCTTGTAATCGATTATTCCAGGGCGAAGGTATACCTTTGAAGCTCATGTAATCGATTAATTCGTGGTAGTAATCGATTACTCCAGAGATTTTTTAACCTTTAATAGCCCTAAACCCTCATGTAATCGATTAATACGTTGGTGTAATCGATTACATCAGTGAATTTTTACACTGTAATCGATTAATACGTGAATGTAATCGATTAAGTCAATGAGTAATGTAACGCCCTGAAATTTTGATAACTGAAAATATATATTTGATGTATTTCTTGTATTATTTGATTATTTTAGATTAGTTGAATTTTTGCATAAATTATCCTTGCACAACTGTTTGGTGTGGATGTTCGGTTTGGTTGAGGTTGATTGATTTGTGTTGGAAATGAGTGATTTCGAGTTTAACCAAAACCGATTTTGGTAAAATCCTAGTTTTATATTGGTTAACCGTTGGATCGCCTTCAAATTTTAAAGATAGTCTCCTAACCCACACATGCAAAGTTTGAACTTTGGGATTTACGAAATAAATTCTTATGCATGAGATATTAACTTTTCACATAAAGAGTGAAAGTTTTTTTCAAAATTGGGTCAGCTAGCCCAGGAGAACCAAAATTCGCCTGGGTGAGTAAAGTCGGTTATAAATTCATACAGCAGCATCAAAGGCACGAAAAATTGGTCTTCTTCTTCCCAAAATAGCCACCCAGTGTCCCATCATCCTCCTCCACCACCCACAGCCACTGGTGACCGTCACGAGCTGCTGTTTCTTGCAGTTAAACCACCGTACGGAGAAAAACACTTTAATCGGAGCAGAATCTTTAAAACTCAACTCGAGGATTCAATAGAGAACAAAGCCTCCAATCCTCCCTTTGCGGTTTCTTCAAGGTAACCGTGTTTTTTCTATGCCTTCTCCTATCTAGTTCGAAACCTCTCTTGATATCTCTTGTGATTTGGATACCGTTATTCGATGTTTTTACACTTTCTTTGAAAACCCTTTGAAAATGAGACGTTATAAAAGTTTCCTTTTTATAATATTGATGTCATTTTTGTGACATTCGTTGAGCCTCAGTCACATTGATGTGATCGAAATTTCAAAATGATGTCCTTTTTATGTGGACTCCCAAAACACCATTTTAGCCCCTTTTAAATTTAAGAGAGCATTTGACCCCCGAGTGTTAATGTTAACCTTGTATTTGAAATCTATACTAAATTATTTTCAATTTGGTATACAGAGTTCTGCATTTGGGCCAAAACACGTGCACTTGAGAGATCTCAAAACGACGTTACTAGGAGCTAACAGAGGGAGATAGATAGGTAAAGGGAGTTTATTATTTGGTTACAGTTTTTGATATCATAGTTGGGGGTCAGAGAACCTAATTATGGAGATGTATGCATGTCCCTGTTTTGTGCTGCTTTTCAAGAAATACTATGTTTTGAACTAATGGGATGTGATATATTTATTATTGATGTATGTTTGCTCATGTTGTGTGCTCGTTTTCAAGAAAAATTGTTTTTTTAACTAATGGGATGCGGTGAATTTGTTATTGATGGATAAAATTGTGAATGATGTTGTTGTTGTAATGATTGAATTTTTGGGAAAAGTCTTAATTACAGAGGAGACTCAGCCCAAAATTTTATAATACGTTCTTCTATTTAATTATTTATTAAATTTTTAAATGAGTATATAAGAGTGTGTTTTCTATATTGTAGTCCTTATCTTTAATTTAGAATTTTCCTAAAATACCAGTCTCATGGTAATATGGATTGTGAATGAATAAGATGATATTGATGTCGTTGATGATATGGAAATTGAGATGTTATTGATGTGGTTGATGATGTTGAAATGAGATAATATAGTTGATAATATCAAAATGAGATGATATTGATGTTTATGATGATGATATTGAAATAAAATGATGTTGATGTTGTTGATGACATTGAGATGAAATGATGTTGATGTTGATAATGACATTGATGAGAGATAATGTTGATGTCGACAATGTCATTGTATGCTGTGGATACGCATGTTCATAATGAGTGTGGTTATTATTGTTATGTTTTCTTTCTAATCATTGTTATCTGGTACTTGTTGATTTTGTATGATAAACTCACCCTTGCAATTTTTGTACCGTGTGTTTGGTACCTGTGATGATCGTGAACATTCGTTCGTGGAAGCAGATGAGCAGTAGTAGGTGCCTTGGAGGGATATCCTTTTTGCTAGAGCTGCCAAGCCGATGTGATAACGTTGAAATTTATTTTGGGGAGAGTTATGTTGTATTATCAACTATTTCTTAGTTGGTTTCTTGTTTTTATCTTATCGTACATGTAATGTCAAGCTTGCACACACACACACACACACATACACATACACACACATATATAAATGGAATTATATTCTGACATGTGAATGATATGTAATTGTTTAATATGTTTATATATATGTAATTATTTACGTAGTTGTGCGATGTCTGATGAGTGCAGTATTGGGAAAAAAATTTACTCTCATTTTCATAATCAAATTATGGAGTTTTCCTTAAAATTTGGAAATTATACCTTTTAGAGTAATGATATCGTAGCGACGAGGCGGGTCGTTACAAGTAAGGCCCAGTTCTTGCCTTAGGTAATTGATTACTATTTGGGGTAATTGATTATCACAGAATTATGCAGTATGAATAGTGACATTTACCAAGATTTGAATTTTTCTACGTATGATGCATAATGAACTTGTGAGTTAAATTGCATGTTATCAAACACATCATTTACATGCTAATCAATGTTAGATTCATCAAGAATACCAAGCATGTTTCTTAGAACAAAGAATCTATCTCTAGCAAGGGGTTTTGTAAATATATTAGCCAATTGATTATTTGTATCAATAAACTCAATTGAGCAATTACCCTTTTTGTTGGATATAGGGGGAGCTGGAAAGAAGATCAAGTCAAGGATGAAGCCCTTTGCTTAAAGGATTTTAGCTTTTTACATGCCTCTCAATTGAAGGCATTTGTAATGTGTTAAATTGTTCAAGAGGCTTATCTTGTGATCCTTGCATTGCATAAGCATAATCACATACATGCATACATGATTTGACAAAAGAATATAAGGTTACATGTTTGCATATAGAAAGAAATTTCTCATGGCTTATGTTTTGGAAAATCAAAATGTGTACTGCTTTAATCGATTACCAGCTTGTGTAATCTATTAAAAAGCCATGAAGAACACTTTAATCGATTACAAGCAAATCGTAATCGATTACACAGTACAAAAGTTCAAAATACATATGACTGCCTTAATCGATACCACTCAATCGTAATTGATTACACATGTTTGTTTCAAAACTGAGATTGACTGCCTTAATCGATTATAGGTCATTTTAATCGATTACATTGTTCTTAAATCTTTTCCAGATTGTGCCAAGAACACTTTAATCGATTATTTGGCATATTAATCAATTACATTAGTTAAAATAATTGATTACTTTAATGTTTTAATCGATTACATGCAGTTAAATCTATTTTCTATAAAAAGCTATTGGGTCTGTACATTTAAAAACATCAAGAGAACTGATTTTACAAATTACCCATTACTCCCAAAGCTTTCAATCTCTTAGAAAAAGATTTTTTGAGTCTCATACTTCTTGTTTCAAAACACAAGAAGACATGCATCATTGATCATGTTACTTTGAACAAAGATTCTTCAAGAGTTTTTCAAGAGAGTTGTTTTCAACTCTAGCATTCATTCAACCTGTAATTTCTTGGTAAAATTCATTCACTCATCTTTTGATGATTATAAGATTGTATCTCTCTTGAACTCTTACACTGAATTGATTTGTTTTTGTTAATTCTTGTAAATTCTAAGATCAAAGAGTTTCTTTAGAGATTTTTCTAAAGTAGTGTTCTCTAGAGGAAAGAACAAGGTAGTGTTCTTTGGTTTTTGTTGATTAAAAGTCCAACAGGGTTTTATATTTCAGTTTCTTTATCTAGGTTTTATAAAGGTAATCACTTGTAAAGTTTGTAAAGACAGATTTTGATTTAGTCAAACTCTAATTGTAACAACCTTCCAATTACTATATTATGCCTAGGTCATAATATGTAACTAGAAGATGTTAACTTTTCTAACGTAAAATTTTTAACCAAAATCGATTGAGACCAACTTATCTCAATATTAGAAATTTAACTGTGTTATGAAAATTACGCTTATATAGAGCTTGTTGAGACATGTTGGTCTCTTTAATAAATTACAAACTTAGTAATAACTTGTAAATAATATTTCATACAATAATATTAATGTCCATATACTACAAATCATATAGGAAAATACTACAAATCTACAACATTAAAAGAAGCCTTCCAGTTTGTCTCCAGTTTGTAATTGCTCATCCCGATTTTCCTGTCTGGAATGACACGAGAACACACTAAAACAGTAAGAATTCCAAAGAATTCCTAGTAGGTGAAAAATGACTCATCATATAGTGTCATCGTCATCATTCCTGCTACTTCGGTTTATTAAGAAAACATGTGAACAATCATAGTTGATTCTAATTTCATAAACGTATAACCCGAAGTAGTTTCATTTTATTCACAAGCACTTAAAAATAATCTCATACTTCATCAATAGTGCAAGCATAAATCATGACAATACATAGTTTTTCTTTATTAATCTCTTTTTTTATACCCTAAACTAGACAATGAGCTCATTACTAGACTTAGGTTGCTCCCGCAGGGTTGTGCTCAGCTCAACTGCATCACCCTTTGGGGTCCCATAGGGTCATGCTTAGCTTAACTGTATCACCCTTGGGTCAATATGTCTTTCCCGTAGGGTCGTGCTCGGCTTAACCATATCACCCATTGGGTACCATCATGGTCATGCTTAGCTTAACTATATCACCCTTCAGGCATTATCTTTCTTTAGTCTTTCCCTCAGGGTCGTGCTCGGCTTAACCGTATCACCCTTTGGGCACCATCAGGGTCATGCTCAGCTTAACTATATCACCCTTTAGGTCTTATCTTTTTATCTTTCTTAATGCACATGACATGCATAATGACATGCAAAGGTGCTTAACTCATGTCATGCAATTATACCACAAAACATCAAGATTTCATCATCATACAAAACACTTTTCAAGAACATCATAACAACAAGAAAGTCGGGATTGTTGTAGCCGGGATGGTTGTAGCCGGAGTGTATCCAGGATGGGATGTAACCTAATTGGTTGTAGCCAGGGTGTATCCGAGATGGGATGTAACCTGATTAGTTGTAGCCAGGGTGTATCCGGAATGGGTATAGCATGGATGGTTGGTATAACCGGGATGTTTGTAACCTGATTGGTTATAACATGGATAGTTGTATCCGGGATGAGTTTAACCTGGATAGTTATAAAATGGATAGTCGTATCCGGGATGGTCAGGATGAGTTTAACTTAGATGAATATAACATGGATAGGGGTATCTGGGATGACCGAGATGAGTTTAACTTGGATGTGAAAATACAATGAATATCTAATCAAACAAACCAAGAGGGGGGTGAATTGGTTTTTACCTCCTTAAAATTTTCTTGCAAAAACAATTGTAACAGCGGAAGAATTTTATTTGGATCGTATCTTTAAACAAAAACCAAATAAGAAATCAATCTTCTCCAACAATCAATTAACTCTTGTGCAGTCCCAAA